>CM076578.1:1110953529-1111103366 GCA_034641835.2 Pinus albicaulis | reverse complement strand
TCTTCCTGGAGGTTGGAGGAAGGGAGATGCTACTTCGGAGGAGGTAGTGGATGCCACTGTCTATCGACAGTTGGTGGGGTCGTTGATGTATTTGGTCAATACTCGACCCAATATATGCTATGCAGTTAACCAGCTTTCGCAAGCTATGGTTAAGCCTACCAAGCTCTTTTGGAAGGCGGGCAAGCATGTATTGCGCTATATCAGAGGCACATCGGGATATGGTTCATGGTACAGACAGGAGGATGAGTTGAGGCAGCAGTGTTTCAGGCATCGATATCATCACATCAGAGATTGTGTTCAGCGGAGGATCATGATGCTTTCATATGTTCCCACGGAGGATCAGGATGCCGACATCCTGACGAAGGCGCTCACCAGGAGCAAGTTCGAATTCCACAGAGGCAGGATAGGGATTGCAGATAATCCATATCTTGCTGAGAGGGAGTGTTGAGAATGAAGCAAGATGATGGAGCTTAGTGAAATGAAGTCGCCTTCACTAAGTGGGCCCGCAGGCAAATTCTGGCGCAAAGTCTATTTTTAGACTATGTCTATTTTTAGACATACGGAGCATAATTTGGGAATTCTACTTGGAGATTCTTAAAGTATGCGACATGTCCGTAAAAATAGATGAGACCCTTATTTTTAGGACCCAGGCTATTTTTAGACTGATCTCCTAAAAATATGGAAGTCAAATATTATTTACCCTTAATAATATTTTGACTATAAACAGCAGTTTACTCTCTTGGCGCACTTCAGTTTGAGTCATGGAGGTGGCTCATGAAACTGACACAAGGAATCACGTGGTTCCTAGGGTTTGATGGCATCTTGCATGGTTGGCTTCAGTTAGACTTCAGTGGCAGGAGTTTTGGAGGAGTTAACTGGACAAGTAGTGGAGTTGTGTTCTGTTTGTTTTAGTTGAACTAGTTGGGATTAGTTAACTAACTAATCAACTAGATATGAGTGGAGTAAATTAAATAATATTTAATTTACTAAATATTAACTCATTAGTCAACTCAAGAACACTTCACTTCACTACAGTGCATGATCAGTTCAGTGGAGACCAGTGGAAGAGGTAGATGAAAGGGTGAGTAAAGCTATCAGTTGGTAGATTGGTTTTGCATGAGATTTGCATTACACTTGGAGGAATTGTCCATGACAATTGCGCAGTCAAGGTAAGGGGATTCGAACCTTGAACCTCTTCATATACAGGCCATGATTGCGCAATAGAGGCAAGGCAGTTAGTGGTGTGTTTTGAACTCGAGACTTGTTCAAAACCAAGCTAGATTGTGAGTAACTTCATGAGAGAGTACTGAGTACTTGTGAGGAGTATTGTACTTGTTTGGTTACTTGATTTCTCCATTATAATATACACAATAGCTGCGGGGTTTTCAGCTATAGGCTTTCCCCATACATACCGAGTTAATGTGTGATTGAAATTGATGTGAGATTGCTTCTGTTATTTCCGCATGTGACAATTAATTGTAGAAGAAGGTTATGTGTTATGTATGCAATTCGAAATTGATATATGACCAGGTTAATCTTCAGTGAATAAGTGATTTATTCACCTAATTTCTACACGAACCTTTGACGGGATAACTTCTTCTAGAAGCTTCCAGATTTGACTGCTAGGCTTATAAATGTTATTTTCCGCCTTTATTTTACCTTTAAAGGGGTCCACACCTTTAATAAATAAAAAGTGTGTTTAGCTCTGCATCATTTAGAGAAAGAAAGTGTGGCACTGCAGGCAATGTTAAGAGAAAGTGCAGTACAAGTGTTTTTAAGACTTTTATGAGCTTTTCTCTTAATTTCAAGACTTAAATTTAGGAACTTTGATGTTGTAGACTTCTAAGGGAGTACTTAAAATGTCATGGTGAAAAATTTCAGTGTAACAAATTTCCTCCTAAAGTGTGAAGTCTGAGAGCATTAGAAGGGTGACGTTCTTTATCATTTCAAGGATTAGCCTGTGGAAACCCCAGTCGGAACCCTGTAAAAACATTCAATGCAAAACATATATATCATCGCTGAGGTAGGAATTTCCATACTTAGATCAAAACTAACTAAAATTGTTCTGATACAAAAATGATTTTAATATTACATCAATAGTGTAGACACAGCATGGGCGCAACCATCTGTAATGAATAGTCTACTGCATAATGAATAATAAAACTCCTTGCAGCCTAGATGGTGGAAACGAGATCGAGGGTCTTGATTTCTGCTTCCTGAAATAGTACGATTCTATCCATGCAATTAAATGTGTTGAAGTCACACATGGTAGAAACCACTTGATTAACAGTCAATGATGTGAATTGTTAACAAGTGTGAGAGAAACCACCAATAATGACAATGGCTCTCAAAGTACTCTGTACAATCCATGAAATGTGAATAAGTGATCTGAAGTCGAACATTTCACGGAATCGTTCGATCGAAGGTCAATGATGCAACCTATCGTCGAAGGCGAGAAGCTTGCCATTAAGGCATGCAAATTTCAAGGTACTGATGGATTCTAGATCAACTTCCTAGATGATGAGTTGTCATTGATAGAAAGTGATCCGTCGTAAGCAAGCTCACGACACGAAACCATAGATCAAGTTCTAAATAATTTTTTTGCAAATACTGACTGAGGGATGGTCAACATGAATGGAGACTAATTTTTGCAGATGAATGGTTTTTTTGACAGTCCTCTTGAACACATAACGCCAATGAAGATGGTTTGATGACAATTTCCCTAAGCTAATACCCAAAAACTAGTTGAAGACCTTCAATATGGTTTGATTAACTGATAGGCAAAGGATTTCCCAACCCAGGTAGAAGTGTGACAAAAAGTGTTGTGTTCAAGAGTGCTATAATTATTTTATAAATGAAAGTGTAACAAATGAATTTGTTTTCTCTCTTTTCTCCCACCATTTCTGGCAAATACCTCTTTATTTTTGACAAGCTTGAGGAGGATAACATTTTCTTTTTTATAAGCTCATCCTTCGGATGAGTCCAACTTAGTTTAAAATCAAACCCTAAGAAAGAGTGGTCTGTTCCTGTTTGAAATTGACAGGTCATTTACTATTAAATTTTAACGAGTCCAGTATAGGAGAAACTCAGTGTTTTTCATTTTTAGGGAGTCAGAAGAAAAAACTTAAGAAAACTCCATGGGTGTTGTTTTTCATAATTTTAGTCTCTCAAGCCCGAAAAAGGATAAAATAATGCGAGAGAGAACTCTATTGACCATCATTAGTCAACGTATACCTTTTTCGTAAATAGTCCATTTCAGTCCAGAAAAGGGGTAAACTTATACTTAAGGGACAACCGTTCATTTCCTTTAACGAGTTTGAATAATCAAGTACTCGGAAATATTTTCATTTTTAGAGAGTCTAAAAAGAGCTTAAAAGAGGACTCCATGGTTTCACTTTTTCATAAATTTTAAAGATCCCGAAAAAGTGGTAAAAGTATACTCTTCCTCAAAAATGATCATTTTTTCTGAAAAATCCGGTATTCTGCACAAAAAACCTCAAAAAATTAAACATACCTATTTCTATAATAAAAATATTTTGAAAAACCATATTTTTAAAGTGAAAAATAAACAAATTTAAATTTCATTTATTCGAAAAAACTTATAAAAAAGAGTTTTTCAAGTTCATTTTTACCGTTTGAGTTTGGAGTGAAAATTTTAGAGCTTTTGGCAAAAAATGGTTTAGAGAAGATTCTAGACAAACCGACCATTGAAATCGAAAACCATCTGCTCTAGGTAATCCACATCCTCTTTTCCTTGCTTTTCATCCATTCATTTTCTTAAATTAGGGTCTAAATTTCTTTCTTGGGAGGAAAATTGGTTCAAAAATCCGCCCTCAGGGGTCTGCAGGTAGGACACTAGGTACCTGCGGACCCCAAAATTTTTTCACAAAGGAAAATGCCAGGGCCCCGCACTTTTAACACAGAGGCCGTGTGGAGCTACGCACTATCTCTGAGCATAAAGTGCGGGGGCACCGTAATGAATCTAAAAAACACAATTTCTTCCCAAATTACCCAAAATTTTTGTTTTAAAATGATTCTATTCCTTCATTTTACTCATTATAGGATATTTACAATGCTCATTGTGCGAGAAAAAGAACATGAGGAGGTAGATGAAGTAGAAATGATTCATCAACCTACTTTGCAAGTTTTAAGAGCATGTGGGCTATTCAAATTCTGGGCTATCAGTGGCATGAGAGCTGAAGTAGATCTTCTCACTTGGTTGGTAAACAAGTGGGACGTTCAGGAATAGTGTTTCATGATTGGAGGCCACTGGCTCGAAATTGAGTTGGAGGACATATATTTTTTGAATGGTTTTTCTAAGAGAGGTGAAGCACTTTCTCTATTTGGGGCTAGGCCAGGTGGCCAATCTGTTTCTAGCCTACAATTAGAGTTTTGTAATGATGAAGCCAATCCCAGAGACAAACGAATTGATATTAAAACTATCATCCATCCCGAGTTAAAAGTGATTTCATTTACCGTTGTCAAGTTGTGTGGAAGTGCAGCTTTTCATGTAGCTACTGGATCTCAAATGCAGATTGCAGTAGATTTTTTCCGAGGCACCATATTCAACTGGTGCGAGGCAGTGTTAGCTAATGTCAAAGGCCAATTAACTAGAGCAAAAAACGGGAAGTTAAACAACTTCGGATATGGATCTATCGTGGTTACCTTTGCTTTATAGAGGATTGCTCTGTTAGCCCCGCAACATATTCCTGTTGCTGCTGGTAGACCTCGAGAGCCTCGGATGGTTTGATGGGTTGCTTTGATGGCCCGTCACAGCGAGGGTGGGGAGATTGTTCGATTTCCCTCGACTTATTTTCGTTGGTTAGAGCACCAACTTTTTGTGATAGAGGATTTTCCTTATGCGGGCATGGATTTCCACGGTGACCGGAATATGCCACTTCCTCCAGGAGCTCAGTGGGATGAGTGAGGTAAAAAATCTCTTCGACATGTTCTAATTTCTAATTTTTATTTTGTTTTTAAATCGTCCAAAACTGATAACAAAAATTTCAAATGCAGATGTGGGTCCACGTCGACCATCCACTTTCCACCCCTTTGACCAGAGGCAAAGGGATGCAGCACCACCACCACCACCACAGGATCATAAAACAGAGATCCTGACTGATTTAGAACACCATTTGGAGCGACTAACTATGGATGTTCCTAAGACCACCATAGACGACATTCCACTCCGTTTACAGAGATACGTCATTAGTGTTCCTGGACCATTCAAGAGATTTTTTAGTAGATTTGCATGAGTATTAGTGTATTACCATGATCATTACCATGGATAGTGGATGATTGACTATATAGACTCATTTTTTGTATCATTGTTTTCCGATCATAAGGCATTTTGTACCTATGATCGAAGACGATGTACTATTTTTTGAACACTACATCTATACTATGATATACTATTATTTCCAGTTAACTGTTCAATCATGTTATCGAATGTTGATTTACTAATTTATTATTTATGATGTCTGTTTATAACACTAGAAGATATTGCATCTGCTAATGTGTTTAAATTTCTTGGAATGTGCTGATACTCAATATAATCGAACTCTCGTTCCAAGAGACGAACCCTTAAAAATAATCTTAATAATACTAGGTTTCTAATGGCATATACTCAGTTTAACTGTAATACAATGAGTTCATAATATAACCTAACGATCAAACTCTAAATTCCAAATGAAATGGATTCCGACAATAATTCAATAACTGCACTATATTCAGCAATATTGTTCATTGTTTGACGGAAGCTTGCCCCATGCATAGATACTAACTCATCAGTGGGTGAATAAATAACCCAAGCTGCAGAAGAGATGTTCCGTGTACTACGACAAGCGTTATTAGAAAAACTAATCTATGTTTGAAAGGACGTCGACATCTGCGATATCAAGAGTAATCCAGATAAGGAGGAATAGTAGTAAAAGCACACTTAAGCTAGGCACACATTTCTAATCTATAGCACACCAACTAGAAAGTAACTAATATACAGAGAAGATCTCCACAAAAAAATCGAGTGTAATATCTCTTCAGGTAAAGTCCATTTATGGCTTTACCTAAAGAGACCCTGTCAAAAGAAATCAATTCATAGGCCCCTTTTGCAAGCTGTCGCTTGACAATGTAAGGACCATGCCACATGGGTTTGAATTTCCCAGCTCCTAGTTTATCATTGCCTTGATCATAAATCAAAACTAGGTCTCCTTCTAAAAAGTTACGAGGGGCAACATTTCTATCATAATGAGCTTTCATTATTTTCGCATGTGTCTCAGTAGCTAATGCAGTGGTGCACCGATTCTCATCTAATTGAGCCAAGTATAGAAAACGTTTCTCCTCTTCAGAAGTGGCTAGTAGTAACTCTATGGCTAGTTGGAGTGACAGTATCTCGCATTCAATGGGTAATACCACTTCTAAATTGTAAAGTAGTTGAAAAGGGGTAAATCTTGTCGATGTTTTTGTTGAGGTTCAGTATGCCCAAAGTGATGAAAATAGCATGGTATGCCAATTCAACTTATGAATTCCAATGATTCATTTAATCATGGTGACTAAAAATTTATTAATCTCTTCAACTAAACCATTAGTCGGCGGATAATATGGTGTAGAACTGTCATGGTGCAGGCCAAGTTGGTCTGTTAACTCAGTCATCATGATATTCCGAAAATGGCTCCCGTGATGAGTAATTATCTCTTGGGGTACACCGAAACAAGCACTCACATGAATGAACATGAAAGTAGCTGCAGTTTTGCCATCTGCCGTAAATGTAGCCATTGCCTCATGCCCATTTGGTAAAATAATCTACTGCTAGAATAATATACCCATGCCCCTCGACCAAGTGAGGGTTACATGTAATGAAGTCAATGCCCCATTTTTCAAAAGGACCGACATCAATTATAGGGTGAAGAGGAGCAGGTGGTGCACACATTTTTCGATCGAATATTTGACAATTATGACATTTTTAGACCGCATAAATACAATCTTTAAATAAGGATGGACAGAAATAACCTGTGTGTAATATCTTTTGGGCTATGGCGTACCCAGACATATGATCGCCACATGCTCCAGAGTGACAGTCTTTTAAAACCTTTTCGGCTTCTTCATGGGTTAGACAACATCAAAAAACTAACTTCGCACCACGACGGTATAGTGTGTCGCCAATAATATGATATTGTTGAGACTGGAAAGGGATTTTGCGTCATTGTGATCATGAAATTTCAGGCCGAAAACATTGGGTCTGAAGATAAATAATGATATCTCCATACCAAGGATCAATGGTACTAATAGGAAACAAGGATTCATCCACAATTGGTTGTTCCGCCACAGTTTCTATATCAGTACGTGGGAAATCACACATAAGTTCAGCAAATATTAATGATTTCTTGGATTTGGATTTTTCAAATTCCAAATCAAACTCCTATAGGATAACAATCCATTTGGAGTATTTTCCCCCTAGCAATTGTTTGGTCAAAATGTACATCATAGGATTACAATCAGAAATCACTGTTGTTTTGCGTAAAAGTATCTAATAGCGAAAACGTTGGACAGCTTGAACAGCTGCCAAAGCCAATTTCTCCACATGTGAATATTTGATTTCAGTAAGATGTAAATTTTGACTACGATTGTAAATCGCATGTTCACCATGGAATTCATCTTCCTGAACTAAAACCATCCCTATCGTGGAATCGGAAGTGGCGAGGTAAAAAAAGTAATCTTGGTTGTAGTTGGGAGGATGCAGTAATGGTGCATGGGTCAATGTGTTTTTTAGAGCATCAAAATATCTATAAGTGACCTCGTCCCAAAAGAACGGAATATTCTATTTCAAAAACATAGTGAAACCTTTCGTTAGCTTGGCGTAGTTAGGAATGAATCGACGTAAAAAGTTTTCTTTCCCTTGCAAAATTTGGAGTTGGTGAAGAGTAGAAGGACAAGGTCATTGCCTCAACCTTCAATGGATCAACACGAATGCCTGCCTTTGAGACAATAAATCCCAAAAATCGTCTAGATTGTATGGAGAAAACACATTTGTGAGGATTCAGATGAATCTTATAATGCCTACATCATATAAAAATGGCTCGTAAATGAGTAATATGATCTGCTCTACGTGAATAATGAGCAGGAAAATCATTGAGGTAGAGTTGCACAATGTGCTTAATGTCGTGAAATGTGTAAGACATGGCCCTTTGAAAAGTGGCGCCAGCATTCTTAAGGCCAAAAGGTAGTTTTCGATAGGAAAAAGTTCCCCATGGACAAATGAAAGTTTTTTTAGGTTGATCTCCACGGAGTATGTTGATTTGATCGTAGCCGGAAAATCCATCCATGAACGAGAACATTTCACTTCCAGCATAATCTTCAATAATTTGATCGATGTAAAGGGTTGGATAATTGTCTTTTTGACAAGCTCAATTTATATCCCTATAATTGATACATACTCGTATTGTTCCTTGTTTTTTATTGACCGGAACAATATTAAATGCCTAGTCCGTTAATGGGATCGGATAAATAAAACCTGCACGAAGTAATTTTTCAACTTCTGCTTTGATAGCGCCAGCTTCTCTCAGATGTATCTGATGTAATATCTGTCTAGCGGGTTTACCATGCTGGGTATGTCTTAATTTTATGAACAAAAATCGACGAATCAATTCCTATCATTTATTCATATGAACAGGCGAAAATGTCAGGGAATTCCTGAAATACGGCTTTATATGCTTGGATTTCATCAGTCGTACAAGAAGCACCTATATGAATGTTTTCAACAATTCCAGGGTTTATTGAAATGTCAAGAGGAACTGTTGTAGAAATATTTTCTAAATTCAATTCAGATTCGAAATGTGAAAGAGGATTATGAGGGTCTTTGACACAATCATAGGGAAAAATGGAAGAAAAATCATTCTCAAAATGATCGAGATCAGGTAAAAATGAAGACCTATGATAAAGATATTCCCATGGTAACTCATCTACCGACAAGAATTCACGAATATGTTCATCAGTATTGAATATTTTTTGAGCAGGATCCAAAATTGGTGTTGAAGCTAAACTCAATATTGAGAATGACTCCTCATTGATCACATTCACTGGATTAGACTTAGTTAAAGGAGTATCAGAAAATGACTGTACATTTTGATATGCTAACTAAAAAGGACTCAAAGGCATCGGGCCATCGAAAGAATCCAATTCTGATTCTGAAGGTACTATCCAAGGATCATCAAAGGAAATAGTATTTGATGTAATCATATCGATACTAGCAATAGGAGTTTGTACGTTGGGAGTAGGCAAGGAAAAAGTTCCTAGTAAACCTGAATCTTTAATCAAATATACTCTGACATCCTTATAAGGGATAGTCAATTTTCCGATATGTTGGATGCTATCAGTAGAGGCTGGGTCGGATAAATAATATGAGAGTTGATCTACTTTAACGATCTTTCCTTTATGAGGAAACATGATGAGATGAAAGATCGATGATACAATAGCAGTCATGGCGTAAGACCAACTGTGACCCAGGAGAATGTTGTAATCGAGAGGGGCATCAACCACTTCCACATCTATATTAACCTTTTTTCCTTCGACCTCTATTGGTAGATCTTGTAAGATACCATACGACTGAAAACATCTTCCGTCAAAAGCTTTGAGCATAGTTGGTGATTGGTTAATGGTCGGATAACCAAGTGATTTCAAAAAGTTTAACGACATAATACACGTAGAAGCCCTTTATCAACAACAATACGAAAGATACGTTTATTTTTTACTATTACCAGAATATGAAAAGCCATTTGATGGGGTAGGAGGGGTGTAAAATTCTCTAAATCGAACATCATGAGGTTAGAATCCTGGAGATCTATGGCTCCTAAGGCTAAAAAAAGTAATTTTCTTTGGGCTAGGCATGATTACAATACTTCCAAAGCCAACATTGCTGAAGGAGAAATTGCCAAATGTTCAACAATATTGTAATTCTGAGAAGCTCTCGCATGTGGATTGAAAGTTGATTTACGAAGTACACCTTTTGCAGGCGGTTTAATCACTAAGTCAGGATTTGTTTCTCGATCTGTAATGGATCAGAAACTGAGGGAGATGTATTCGATGTAGAATTGGATGTTTCTGCTTCTTTACCAGTATTTTTACGACCATAATCTTGCGATCGCATTGCAACCATCAAGATATTCTCAAGCGTATTGGAGGAAGATCCAACCATGTTACTATCTTGAGCGAGAAAGGGATCGTTCAAGACAACAGGTATAGGCGAACCCTTAACGAATTTTGATACCTTGGCTCTATGTGGGCACGCTGTTGTAAAATGATCCTCATCACAGATTAGACAAGGATATCGAGGTTTACGTTTTTTGTTAGTTGATTCAGTTGTATCGTTTTTATCTTTTGAAAATTTTTTCTTTTTATTCTTACCTTTCTTCTTACCAACAGTTTTAGATTTGGTTGTAGATGACTCTACAACATGAATATTAGCGGAAGGTTCTAGGGAAGAATCTCCTTTGGGTGAATCGAGTAAAGTGATAATAGGAGAAGTGGTCTTGGAAGACTTCTTCTTACTTTTACTAGTGCTAATAGAACCAATTACACCATCAGTGGCATGAGAGCCAAAAGGAGTTGTATTTAATTGAACAGGTCTTGGTAAATCGAGGATTTTATCATACAGAATACCTGACTGAGTATATACAAGGTCAAGGTGCTATGCCTGAGCAATGACTTGCTCTTCCGTAACAACGCCTCCTTTGGCCACATCTTCAGTAATTTTGGGCAATAATGATTTAATAAACCATTCAGCCAAAATTTTATCTGGAATAAAGACTTTCACTAAATTCCTTCTACGTCTCCATTCAGGAATGTGATCAGATATGTACATAGATGTAGACTATTTTAATAAAGTCAGTAATTCTGTGCCGTTGACGTATCTGACAGGAAACTGAAAATGGGTTAAGAAAGAAGTAGCTAGTGCATTAAAATTATTAAAATAATTGCATGGTAACTCAATGTACCATTTGGCAGCTAGACCAATGAGATTTCTCTGAAAAATATGCAATCGAATCGAATCATCGATTAGTGAATTGGATGCACACCAGAGGTGATAAGTCATAACGTGATTAGATGGGTCCTCTCCTGACTTACCTTCAAACTTTGGAATATCACTGGGCAACTTTTTAGGCATCGGTGACCAGTATGGAAGATAAAAAATGGGATCATTCATAAGGCATGATAGATCCGATAAATCTAAAGTTTCTATAAATGGTAACCGATGGCTAGGGTCTTGATAAACTTGTGTGATCAAACCAGTTCTAGGAGGAGGATATCCAGGATACCTTTGAATTGGATGTGCATTTGGAATCGTGAAACCTCCTGGGTAAGTAGGATTAACCAGACCATACTGGAGTTGTTGAGGTACTTCATAAGTATACCCAGGGTACGACTGATACTGATATAATGGATTTTGTGTAGCCTGTCCAAATTGATACTATCCCTGGTATAGGTGATAAGTAAACTATGGTTGACTAGAGACAATCTCACTAGTACCAGCTTGTCCTGTAGGCATCTAGACCGTAGTTTGAATTGTAGGTCCTGACTGTGGTACAGATACTTGAGGAATTTTCACTGATGCAGGGATAGAAGAAACCAGAGCTACAGATACTCTAGAAACAAGTGTTTTAGGTTGAACAGAAGTTGTAGTAGCTGCAGCAATCTGAGGCAGATTCTGAGGTGTACTAGGCCCAGGATGCTGAACAGAACCAGGTGCATGGACTTAAATAGTAGGCTAGACAGGTTGCTGGGTTGGACCAGAAAATAAAGGTTGTCCAGGTTGATTAGGTAATTGCACATTAGGTTCCATAGTCTGTTGAATTTGATATGGATTCCACACCATGTTCATTCTGGGGTATTGACCCATAGAAGGTTGTGCATATGAAGGACCATAACCTGGTTTAATGTAGGGTTGATAATTAACTGGTAAATTTCCAACTCCTTGTAATAATGGTTGACCAGAAGGAAGTTGGAAACCTTGAGTTGGGTACTGACCTCGAGGTTGATAACCTTGAGGCATGTACTAAATCTAGGGTTGATAAGGACCCTGAGGAATATACTGAGTCTGGGGTTGACCTTGGGGTATGTACTGTCCTTGAGGTTCATAACCTTGAGGTATGTATTGTCCTTGAGGTTGTTCTCTAGGTAAATAATATTGTCCTACAGTTTTTCCTGTTAAAAAATTACCTTGAGGTTGCCCTCCAAGCGGTAACTGACTACCTTGAGGTTGCCCCCCAGGTAGTAATTGACTACCTTGAGGTTTCCCCCCAGGCAGTAACTGACTACCTTGAGGTTGAGGATTTGGAATATTACCATACATCATAAAAATTTTCTCTTCTTTCAACGTTTCAGTTTTAGTTCCATTTGTACCAGATGATAACACTTGTTCATTTGGTGGAGGAGTTGCTCTTAAGCAAGTACCAGAGAGTGACTGGTACCCCGATGGAACAGAAGGACCACCGTATAAAAATGTTTCCGGAGATTGGGAAAACATATATGACTCACCTGACATAATTGATGAAGGATAATAACCTCTTCGTGTAGGATGAAAAGGAATTCGGGGTGGTGAAAAAATAAGACTCGGGTTTTCTAAAAAATATATCAATGATAAATACCAAGCGTTAGTTCTAAAAGGACTATATAATATTGATTCATGCTCCCTAAGATTCAAAGTTCTTTGGGTTTCGGGAAAAGTTACGTCTTCTTCTGGAACTTCAAGTTCTTCAATAGATATGAGGTCAGAAGGAAGATTTTCCATAATGCGATGTCTTACCCTAGGTGAACCAGGATCACTAGAAGTTGGAGTAACAAATCCTGAAGATGGTTCCAATACTGCAGGTTCAATGTCAGGCTTAGAAATTTCAGGTTCTTTAACTAATTCACTGGAAGGAGACATACCACCAGTAACTTCGGAAATTGAAATAGGATCTTGAATATGCTCTGTTGTTTGTGATTGACAATCAGGATGAATAAATATAGATGATTCTCCTGTTTCTGTCGATCTAATTCTACTGTCACTAGGCAATACTAGAGCTCGCATCCCTTCAAGTTGGCTTGGTGTATACTCAGGGGGCTTCCCCTGGAGTCTACGTGATTTTCTTGGTAATTTAGCCATGATTAAAAATTATTAATCACATGCAATCAAAGAAAATTTCAATGAAAACTCCTAGAGTCGCCAAGGAAACAAACAGATGAATCACATGCTTAAAAATTTAGGAGATCAAGCCACACACAAATAGTAACTTCCCACACTAAAAACACTAGTTGGTGATGAAATCCAACATCGTAGTATTTTAATGTAGATAGGGCGGTTGACATTAGGGGAATTTTGAGGTCTAAAATGGGCCTCCTAAGAAAAATGTACAACAAAAATAAACTTTATAGCAACCAATAGGATTCAAGATGATGATTTCAACCATGGGGGATGATTCACCATTTTTTAAATAAAAGCGTAAAAATATTAAAAAATAATAAAATAATAAAACTACCAATCGTATTAAATTATTCTCAAATATCACTTAGCAGATTGTTGACGCACGCTCCATCATCTATGAGCACCACATGATACTTATTGACGAAAATGAGAAATACATAAAAAATGTGATTATAATCACGTTTTTTATGTATTTCTCATTTTTCGTGTAGTAGGACCCATCGAAAGTATGCAACATGGGTACTCCTTGGATGGGGAATTAAATTTCTCATCCAACGAGTACTCCTGCTCGAAATTTGAGTAAAAAATTTGGGAGATAAGTTGAAAATATGAGTTGAAAAAAGTAGTTTTTCCACTTTTCCCTCTAAAATTTAATGATGTCATCAAATCTTATTTGATTTTTTCCACTATTATTTTATAATTTCCTTAGGAGGCCCATTTTAGACCTCAAATTCCCCTAATGAACAGTTACCCTGAAAACCTTCTTAATGAAACAGACCGGTGCAAGTTTCTCCACTTAAACCATCTCAAGTGAAGATAACCCTATGGAGAGTCCAACTGAGTCTAGTCGACGTCTGCTCCAGGTACAGTGAGATCTTTCCTCCACCGTCACCTTAGGTAAGAACCGTAAATATTATGGTCACTATGGTTACCAACAGGAACTAATATACCTGGGGGAACAGTCTACGATCCGACATACACGCAAGGGCAGAGTAACAAAGCTCAATCCCCTTGAAGGCTCCTTGACATAATCCAAGGTATACCGACAAGTGACCCCAGGCTCCTCGACAATGGTCTATCCAAGGTTTACTTTTGTTAATTCGCGCACATCTTTTATCGTTCCCAATGAGATAGAATTGATTATCCCACTGGTTCATATATGACCTCGTGCTTGACTCCTTTAAGAGGAGCTTCCCAGAGCATACAAGCGACTATTGGATATTTTCCTACCACAAAATCAACTACTTGTTTGTTTTAATTGTCTTGGAGAGTTAATTACTCCCTACTCCAAGGCACTAGCCTAAGCTATATTGGTGAAGAGAGCCCTAGAAATATAAAAATTACTAGATTGATTTTAATTTAAGCGTTGATTTTAATGGGTTGTTTCTTAGGACAATAGGTGCAAAAGTGAAATTGATGATATGTAGTGACCCGACTCAAAACACACTAAAAATGCATCTATTATGAGAAACAATTATTGTTCTTTCAATGAATTCTATACGAAGGAAGAGTTGAGAAATGCAATCTTTTAAAACAAATATCTCCTTCAAATAAGAATAAATGAAAAGAAATCTAACTTCAACAAGAACTAAAAATGATCTATTGCTCAATAATAAATCCCTTTTATTCAAGATTGAAACTACAAACCAAGTTTTTCTTCAAAAGAACACTACAATTTCTAGAAATAACACTCAAAGCTAAAAACACTAATTTTGAGATCTACAAATTATAAAAAATAAATCTGAATTAAAACTTCAAATATTTTGAGGATGTCTGTCTTAGCTTGTTATCTAACTAAGAAATTCTATGCTTGGATCAGCAAGAACTCAAAGAACATCTAATTTTGGTCTTTTAAGTGAAATTCCAAACTTATTAACAAAAGTTTTTTAAAGATTTGCAAATGAGAAAAATGGGATCTAAATCTCATAAAAAAATTTCTGCTATAATGTCAAACTCAGCAAGAAATCAAGGAAATACCAATGATCTAAAGGTATACCAAGGTTTCTAATCTTTGAGCGGGATAAAGACAAAGCAAAAATCATTATAACAGGCAGATCTTTCAGAAAATCATTAAAAACTAAAAATGCTGAAATAAACTCTTAACCAAAGCTTTCTGACAGAAGATACAAGTCTGGGTATTCACTGAGAATCTAACAAACTAATCCAGAAAAGAGGATTTTAAGATTTTTCAAAAAATTTTAGAAGGTCTGCAGGATTCAGTGCAAACCAGTGCGGTCCTGCACTGTGTATACAAGAAAAGTGTAGAGTTGCCCACACTATCTATAAAAGAAAAGAGCGGACACAAGAAAAACTAAAGAAAAAATAAAAAACTCTAAATCATTTCTCAGGAATTCTATAGGGATAAACTACCCAAGCTAGTATAAATCAATCAAAATTAGAAAATATAAATTCACGAGTCAAAAATAAAAGAAATCAAAGTTCAAGATCCATTACCCAGTGGAGTCGCCATTTTGTTGGAAAGAGAAGTCGTTCTTGCAGACAAGACAGACCTCCCAAGTGTCCTATGGATAGCTAGCAACAAACAAACAAATAAAAACTATTTTCTCTAGATATTGTTTGACATGGAATTAATTATAATAAGGTTTTAGAAACCTACTTGTAGTCCAACGCTGATCTTCTTTCCAGTGGCTTGAAGAAATTTGTTGTTAAGGATCTGCAATAAAAAACACAAGAAAATATCAAAAGCACCTGTATAATAAATAAATGTATGAATCAAACATCTATCAAGATGATCAAGGAATTCAAGAAATGAGATAATTAATTAAATAACCCATTGAGAAAACAATATTTATTTGTATTAACTTAAATAAATAAGAGCCTTACAACCATGTCTGCCTTGACGTCATACATGGCTTCCTGGGGTCTGAAATAGGCATTTTCTTTACTCTGAAAAGCCTTGCATTCTCTCAGCTAAAAGCACATGGGTGTGTAATCATTCCCATACAATGATGGCTATGAGAGTATGAGTTTCTACAACATTTCTCCTCAAAATTTCTCCAAGTCTAACTCCTCAATTGTAACCCTTGAAGTTGCACTATGGCTTCAATTTATAGGAAAAGAGATGAGGTTATGGTTCCCCTCAAGAAGGGATAGAATTCTCTTTTGAAGGGATTGGACTCCATAAATCAAGGGGTAAGCTCCCATAATGGAGGAATGAACATACATGATAGAGCGAACCTTTGACTGGATAAATGCTTCTAGAAACTTCTAGATTTGACTGATGGGCTTCTAAATGTTATTTTCCACCTTTGTTTTACATTTTACAGGGGTCTGCACCTTTAATAAATAAAAAGTGTGTTTAGCTCTGCATCATGTAGAGCAAGAAAGTGCAGCACCACAGGCAATGTTAAGAGAAAGTGCGGTACAAGTGTTTTTAGGACTTTTATGAGCTTTTCTCTTAATTTCAAGGCTTGAATTTAGGAACTTTGATGTTGTAGATTTCTAAGGGAGTACTTAAAATTTCATGGTGACAAATTTTAGTGTAACAGTCAACCTCTATACCATTGCCCAAAATTTCTTGTAACTTCTTAGAATGATAAATTACATAATGAAAATGCTAACCTACAAACATGAGTTAGAAACTTGACCTAGACATACCATAATATACTAGGAATTTCGTCAAAAACATGGTAAAAATGTAAGATACAAGTCATGAATGCATATCTAAGTGTAAATATTCGTTCTTTAGCAATGAATCACTAAGAATACCTAATTCCCTCTAGGTAGCTGCAACAATACATTTTAGCCCATGCATTTATCAACCATTCATCACCTAATCAAAGCATAATAAGATCCATAACTAGAACATGTTCCAAAAGCATCCTTATAACCAACATATAATCATAATATTAACTGAGACAGAATAACCATCAAAGAAAGATAATAAAAAGTATAAATTCTCATATATTACAATAGGAAAATAACTATTATTAACTTATGCAAAATCCAACCAAGTGAGGTACTTCCATGTACCACCTGACCATAGATTGAGTTGAACCAAATATAATTTATTTCAACCAATCACCCACATTCCATATTCCAAGCATGATGTTGGATCTCATGGGATAAACCAAGACATAAAAAACCAAGCGAATTTAGTAGTTAAACCACCTCCACCCTCTAACTACTATGATCTCTCCAAAAACAGACAAGAGATCAAAACCAAAACAGGCTTGGATGCCTTAGAATTCCTTCACCATACCTTGAGGAATTTTCCTATCTCCACCCACCTATCGAGGACTTACCATAGAAAACCATATTCATGCCCAAACCTTGGGAACTTTCCTGAGACTACCTCAACCAGTTCCAAAATATTTTGGCATTCCAAAGATCAACCAAGAATTGAATCCCCTTACACCATTGTTATCCAAGAAATGGAAAGGCAAGGATAAAACCATTGTGAAACTTGAAAAAAACCACACTAATGAAAACAAATGAACCACATAAACATATTCATGTACCATGGATTCACACCTTAGCTAGAAAATCCCACATGCAACCTATAACTTGCAAAATCCTCCTGATAAAGTTGTTGACCCCGAATTATCCTTGCTTTCCGTACTTTTCATTTTCATTTATTTGCTTGCTTGCTTGATTTACCCTCTTGGTTATCTTCTCTCTCTCTCTCTCTCTCTCTCTCTCTCTTTCTCTCTCTAAAACTAATCCCAAAACCAAACTGACGTAAATCTAAACCAACAAAATATGTGAATTGGTTCTTTGAAGACTTTTTATCATTGATGCCTCTATTTTCTTCATTTTCCTTAATTTTCCTTCTAATTTCTTTCTCATGAAATTATGCGTCTCTTCACCTTCCTTTTATCTTATTTTCCTTTATCTCATAAATAAAATGAAAATTAATTCCTCTTTTACTTTTCTAGTTCCTTTTCAAATTTCCTTAGCCATAAAAAAATCAAAAGTGGTTACCACTATAGTTCTTTTCCCAACATTCAAATTGAAATACGTCTCCCGTGACCTTCATCTTATTCTTTTTTCCTTTATTATCCTTAATTACATGAAATTTTAACCCTAGAATATTACAATAGTCATCCCGCTTGTTTTTGAAGATGGAAGAAAAAAATTTAACTTTACCTTTTGAGCTTCAGCTCAATGAGGTGATGTAAGAACACACGTCATCCCTGTCGCAATACCTTAGAACATTTTTTTTGTAACACTTTATGCAAACGTCAAGAATGAAGCAGCGATACAAATAATCATAAATGGGTTCTCTACTTTTTTTATTAGTTCCCCGTGCCTTCCCTTTCCATTTCCTCCCGCTATATGCATCCTAGTTGTTCGTTTAGTGCACATCCTTCATTATTTAAAATTTTAAGCTCTCGAAGTGGTATAAGCATCCATGACACCTACTAACACGTTGCTTGTTCAAATCGTTTCGCAACACCTATCTCCCTGAGAAACTATCATAATAACATGAAAAAAATTGTAAGAAAGCATCCATGACACCTAATAACATGTTTCTTGTTCAAATCGTATCACGCTTCCTGTCGTCCTGAGAAACTGTCATAATAATGTGAAAACATTGGTAAGCACGCTCAACCTATATGCATAGGTAATTTGGACTCAGTCCAATTTATATTTAATATTTGGATTCCCTTGCATTTTGATTATGCTTATATCCTTCCACTCTAATTATTATTACACAAAGATCCAAGTCCTCTTCATATATATATTCAATGATCATGAACCACTATTGTGTAGGTTAAGACTTTGGTTTTGATTTCATGGTATTTGTGAAAATTTGGAGTTGATATAAAATCGTACAAAAAGCCATGTAAATAATTGTAGATGCAACACAAAGAAAATCATGTTTTTGGCATGTTTTCATTCTTATTTATGAAGAATTTTATTTATTTTTGATTCCTTGAACATGAAATATTATTTTTCTGTTCAATCCTTGCTCTAATTTAGATTCAATAATTGATGATATTGGGCACATGAAAACTACATTAAAATGTAACTTCACATTTTTATTCTCAATCAAAAGTAGAAGTTACTTCTTGTTGGAGAAATTCAGTTTATTTCAGGTAAATATTAGAGAAATTATTCAAGGTAAGTCTCATATTATCGTTTTCATTAGTTATCATTTTATTTATGCTTTTGTCTCAACATTTTTTTTAGTATTTGCTGATCAAAAGCTCTTTTTTTTGTAGATTTTTGAAAAAATCCTTAAAAACCTTTCACCCCTGCTTCCTGAGATTGGAAGGTCACTCTCCTCATTTTTCTTGCTTTTCTCTAAGGAAAGTAATTATGATGTTAATCAAGTAGAAAATAAGCTAAATCAAGGAATATATCAAATTATATTTTGTTTTTTCATAAGCCTTATTCTTTTTAGAAAATTGTTAAGATGTTTTCATGCAGGCTTAATTTTGAAAAAAAAGAAATTTGCAAAGGGAGGGACATCATATTTGGCTTCATTTTTCTCTCATGACTGATATTTAGTATTTTTTTCAAATCCTAATTGCCTGTAACTCCATGAGATATAACTCATCAAAATATCAAATTAAGAAAAAACATATTCATAATTTTTCTTTAGCTGAGACATTTTTATAAATAGGCTTGTTCAAGTTTCATTTAAATATATATTTCCTTTAACTTTCCATTTTGGGTTTTTAGTTTCTTTTTAATTTTTTGTTTTTAGGGAATGTAAATTTCACTTTTGTTTTGGATTAGATTTGGCAATATTATTACTAATATTTATATGGAAGAAATTTTCCTACCCAACATTAGTCAGCATACATGGGGAATTTTTTACTCTATCAATTTCATGAGTCTTCATTTCTATTAAAGGGACATATTTATTGAATTCTAAGCCCTCTCACCTTAATTTTTCCCCCTAGAGGAAGATTGTTGTGGCTCGGTAAATCCCCTCGGCGGACAGAGGTGATCCCACTAGCCCTAGAGTGGGTCTAGCAACAATCAAAACACGCAAAGCTATTGATTCCTAGCTACAAAGGATAGAATCGTGATAGATCGCTTACCGTGATTCCTTCGCTGTTGTTGTCAAAGAAGAAGTGGCGCTTCCATTCCTAGCTAGACAGGTCACAATCCGTGAGCTCTCTGCATCTAGATACCTGTACACATGCAAAGAAGAGAGACACAATGCAACATAATATTTCACGCTTTATAACTATCGATCAGTTAGAGAGGAACAAATGAAATTGCATTATATAATGGACAAATGCAATCATGGAACCAATAACAGAGTCATGTATATTAAGATATGAGAGAATGATTACAACCGATGCTCTGAAATCGTGATCTTCCTTCGACAGGGTTCCAACGGGACGTGTCTCACAAAGCTCGTCAGGGATTTGACAAAAAAATCTCTCTCACAGGGTCCTCCTTAGCTCTGCTCTTGATTGTCACTCAGCTATAATTTCCTTCCCAAAATTTCAGCTAGCTAGCAAATGGAGAGGGCAGGCTTTTATAGAAGGAAAAGGAGAGGTTAAGCTCCCTATAATCATGGGGAAGAGTCCTATCTCTTAGGAAGGTTCCATGAGAGGTGGAAAGCCACTTCCTAATCAGGGAGATCTGGAGCCAAACAGCCCAATGTATTTTTGATGATTCGTTCTGAAGTTGTTAGAATCAAAGTTCCACCTTCTATTGTTAAAAAACATTCCGTAATAGGCTTGGCGTGGGAAGAACACAGGGACAGAGCGCCAGCTGGAGCACCCACTAGTGTGTATTTTCCCCATTGGCACGAGGGATTAACTAGCTACCCATGCTAATGCCAAAACATGGGTTTTTAGGGTTTTCTAGAGGAAATGTTCTTCAGGAGAATTCTTGCCCTTATGTAGAAGGATACCATCAAGGTGTTTTCAGGACAATTTACTATTTACAATTCACAGGAATAGTCCTCCAATGAATGGGATGTGGGATTGTAGGGACGGTGACAAAATGCTTTGTAACATATTCCCCCTAAAGCATGAGGCCCAAGAGAGAGGGAGGGGTGAAATGCTTTATGAGAACATGTCCAACTAAAAACACTACCATAGGAAGACCTGCGAGTACAAATACAACTGCTATATTTGATACATGATATGTGGTATGGGCGTAGCCATCCATAATAAAGTGTACAAGAACTAGGATCCAAGGTATGGACGCAGCCATCCAGAAAATAATGATCAACAAGTAGACTCAGGTATGGTCGTAGCCATCCAATCAAAAGATTCATGTAATAAATCATGATAATCCACAAAGAACCCACAGCCTGGATGTTATTAGACAAAATCTAGGGTGTTGTGCTCTATCTTGACCCTAATAGAGTACAAGTTTGAGCATGTGAATATGTGAGATGAAGTCAAAAATGCAAGAACATCGTCTGATTTCCAGCCAGTAACGAAAGCTGTTAACAAACGCAAGAGGAACCACCAATAATGACGATGGCCCTCAAGGTACAAGAGGCACAATCCACGGAATGTGAACAGTGATTTGGCATCGAACATCTGCAGAATCATCCGATCAAAGGTCAATAATGAAAACCTTGCGTCGAATGCGAAGAACCTGCCATTGAGGCATGCAGGCTCCAAGGCACCTGAAGGGAGTCTCTAGACCAACTTCCCGGATAATGAGCTGAAGTTGACAGGAAGTGACCTTGATCAAAGGTGGGCCATAATGTTTCCCACATCATCGACACGAGACATAGGAACATAATTTTTGTGACTCAAGACCAACAGAGAATAAGAGGGAGGTTGAAAACTGCAGAGGCCAACTTCTCTTGAACATATCGGTAGCACTACATTGGATTTGGTAGTATTTGACATCAAGGGATCTGAGGTCATGGTGATGTGGCAAAGAGAAGATGAGTGGTCAAAAATATTACCCAAACCCATGAAGGCAAGCAGATAACGAGATGAGATTTCCCCAACTCGACACAAATGCAGATAAGTGCCATGTTAAAGAGTGACATACTGCCGACATGACTATAATATTGGTTCCATTTCCCCCCACCATTTTTGGCGAGTAACCCAATTATTTTTTTTGGAAACAAGCTTGAAGGGGATAGCATATGCTTTCGATGTAAGTTTTTCCTTCAGACAAATCCAACCTAGTACATTTTCCGAGCCCTAGGAAGGAGAAACTAGAGTAACGTCATTATGACGGAGTCTGATGTCATCAGTTTTTAACGAGTTTGATAGAGGAAGAACTCGACGTCTTTTAATATTTAGAGATTTTGAAAAGACAACGGAAAATAAAACTCCAACAGTCCCTTTTCATAGATAGTTTCACAGATCCAAAAAGGTAGAAAACTATGTCTGAGAAAACCTCCTAGTCATGATAGGCTAGGGTATTCCTTTTTCGTAAATAATCTATCCCAGCCTTAAAAAGGGGTAAATGTGTATTGGGTAGATGTTATTTCACAGCCAATTTAACAAGCTCAAAATGACAAGCGACTCGGCAATATTTTTAGTTTTAGAGAGTCAGAAAAGAGCTGAAAGGTGACTCCAGTAGTGACTTTTTCGTGTTTTTAGCGAGTCCGAAAAAGTATAAAATACAACTTGTCTCTTCATCAAAATCATGTGGAAAACCTGTTGCTGCACAAAAAGATGTGTGTAAAACATATTCGACAAAAATAACGCAAAAATATGTTGACAAACATGTTTTAAACCCATTTAGGACTTGAAAAAGCTATAAAAGACCAATAGTGGTAAAAAATATTTACTTTTCACTTTTTACCTCTTCATAGAGCAACAATGACCCTTTTGTGCTTTGATCTTCAGGTGACGAGTGCGGCCAATCCAGTGGACCAAATTTACTTCTGTCCGGTTCAGGTAAGAGCCGACCTCTTTGTCCAACTTTTAAATTATATTTCACTATATTTAATCATTATTTGAGGTGTTTTAGGAAGGGATTTTCAAATTTTAGGGCTCCAGGTTGGCGCGGGTTCTGGGCATGGACCCGTGCCAATTTGATATGTTTTACACAGAGGTCACACCAGTTGGCGCAACTATCAGCCAAACAGCTGCGCCAACGTCGCAACACAAAATTCGACTAAACTTTCTCAATTTTAAACCAATGAAATGTAATTTTGAATACCCAAGGAGGTTTATAACATTCCTATGTTTGATTTGATGCAGTTATCTAGCAAAACAATGGTCATTGAATGGAAAGAGAGAGAGAATAGTGAAGAGAATGAATTGGCAATGGGAAATGAGCATTGTATGAACACTCTCCAGAATTACGGGTTGAAAATTTCTTTCTAACAACATGTCTCCGGGCTCAGCCTGAACTACTGCAATATCTCATTAGCATTTGGGATGAGAATGAGGAAAAATTCAAACTTCGAGACCAAGAACTTGAGCTCGAAGTATTAGACATGTACTTCATCACTGAACTGTCACGCAGGGGTCCAGTCCCTATCCTAATCGGTACCAGGCCTTCAGTAGAAAACATGGCAATGGTCATGGACAGGGTGTGCCGAGGGGCATGCAAAGGAACAGGGAGCGGTAATGTAGACATTCATACCATCCCCAATCTAGCACTGAGAGTAGTGCTAGCTTACACACCATTACACAGGCTGCAGGATCACAGGCACTGCACGAGGCCACAAAGAGGTAGCTACTGCTTGCGTCAGAATGCATGAACCCAACTACATTTGACTGGGCCACAACCGTGACCATGAACATTAAACGGTAACTCACCAAATGCAAGTAGACCAAACTGAAACAATTTGGATATGGGTCGATTCTGGTGTCGTTCTTCCTGGAACGATTACAAATTTTCTAGCACCAGGAGGTCATAGTCCCGGATCCACCGCTGAGAGAGCCACGGATGGCTCGATGGGAGAAATTGATGCCCAGTGCAGGGGGCGGCTAGAATATGTCCTGGCGGCCTGAGTTCTTTGACTGGATCCGACGATAGTTGATCGTCGTGGAGGACTAGCCCTATGCGGGCACCGATTTTACCAGAGTCCGAGACCTTTTGCTCCCAGAGGGAGAGGACTGGGATGAGGAGCTTGGTAAGACTCTTTTTAATTTTATGAGTTTTATGATTTTTTGGTATACATGCATTTTCTAACATCTAATCCTATATGTATGTAGAAGTTGGCCCAGAGAGGGCCGCCAGAATGTCACCAATAGCGAGGAGGACCCCTCTCAATCATGACCCTCAAGGTGAGGGGGGCGAGGGGGATGAGCTCGTACAGAACCTAGAGGGGATCGCTCGCAAAGTTTTGGATTATGCTCATTTAGCTGATGTTCCCCTATCTTATCAAAGGCACACCGTAGGGGTGCCAAATCGTCTCCACCGCTTACTGAGGCGGTTGGTGCAGGCAGTGACGTGCTACCATGAGCACCATGCCAATTAGTCACCTAGGCTTTCTATTTGCATATTTTTGAGAGACATGTCGTCTCCAGATGTAACTAACACAAACATGTGTATTTCTGGTTTTATATGATGCACACATTGCAAACACTCAACATATATATATATATATATATATATATATATATATATATATATATATATATATATATATATGTATATATATATATATATATATATTTTTTTTTTTTTTTTTTTTTTTCTCATGGGTCTTGCTTACATATGATGATGTTTTTACAAATTGCGTAAATGTCTATCTAATACCATATTGGCTACTGCATCTATTAGTGTATTCATTTGTCTTGGTATATGCTGATATGTGATGTAATCAAAATTTCTTTCAAGTAAACGAACACGTAGATACAGTCTTAAAATGCATGGGTTTCTAACTGAATAATGACCATTGAGCTGTAAAACCACAAGCTGCGAGTCTAGATGTACAAGTAACACACGAATGCTGAGGTTAATAGCCTCATTTAATAATTCCAAA
Organism: Pinus albicaulis; assembly: GCA_034641835.2. Lineage (NCBI taxonomy): Eukaryota > Viridiplantae > Streptophyta > Pinopsida > Pinales > Pinaceae > Pinus > Pinus albicaulis. The sequence goes on along the minus strand of CM076578.1, from coordinate 1,111,078,341 downwards.
ACGACACTATATTCCGCGACATTATTTGTATCAGGCCCTAGACAAACACCTTGTAAATTAACCAACTCACTAGTAAGATCGTAAATTACCAAGGCTGCCGAAGACAGGTTCTTGGTACTTTGGGAGGCACCATTCGCGAAACGGACGTAAGGAGAAATAGACATCTAAACAATCAGGAAGACCCAATAAGCAAAAAAATGATTAGAAAGCACACCACACCACACATGCACAAAAATGAAAAAATCACCTATGTACATATACTACGCAAGAATGATTCAAGAATAACATTTCTTCAGGTACAACCCATTTATGGGTTGCGCCAAAGGAAGATCTTCATAATCGATCAGCTCATAAGCCCCATTTTTCAATACACGTTTAACGATATAGGGCCCATGCCACATAGGTTGGAATTTACCTGCCCCAAGCTTGTCATGAGCTTGATCATACAAGAGGATGAGGTCCCCTTCGATAAAAGAGTGCGGAGAAACCATTTGATCGAAATAAGCTTTAACCCACTTTTTTTGTGCCTCAGTAACCAAAGAAGACAAGTAGCGAGTTTCATCTGATCTCTCAAGATATAGGGGACGTTATTCCTCTGGGGAAGTATCGGGCAGTAATTCCACGGCCAATTTTAGTGAAGGAATCTCACATTCAACTCGAAGAGTAGCTTCCAAACCATACACCAATTGAAATGGTGTGAATCTGGTTGCACTCTTCACTGACTTTCAGTAGGCAGAAAGAGATGAAAACAACTAGATATGCCAACTCGATTTGTGTATACCAATTGTTCATTGAAGCATCGTGACAAGCACCTTCTTCACGACTTCAACCTGGCCATTTGCCTGAGGGTAATATGGCGTTGAGCTGTCATGACGTAAGCCCAACTTAGATGTCAGCTCTACAATCATGTAGTCCCAAAAATGAGAGCCATGGTTAGTGACGATGGCTTGAGGAATGCCGAAACGAGTGATCACATGGTTGAAAATGAACTTTACAGTTATCTTACCGTCTACAGCCAGTGTAGGCATTGATTCGGCCCACTTGGTGAAATAATTTGTGGTAATGATGATATAAGCATGCCCCCGACCGAGTGAGGGTTACACGTCATAAAATCAATGCCCCATTTGGCAAAAGGGCCCACGGTAATGGGAGAAGCGGCGCACACATCTTGCGTTGGAAGATCTGGTACGTGTGACACTTTCGTACTACAAAAATACAGTCTTTAAATATAGATGGCCAGAAATAGCTCGCATGAAGGATATTCTATGCGGTAGCATAACCGAACATGTGACCGCCACAAGCACCACTGTGACAGTCATTCAGAACTTTCTTAGCCTCTTCTAAGGTCAAACACCAGCGGAGTACGAAATCGACTCCAACACGATATAGGGTATCTCCAACAATGGGATATGGTTGCGACTGATGTTGAACGCGGCATCGAGCATCCTTATTTAACTCAGACTAGAAGGTAGATGTCTGGAGGTACACAATGATATCACCGTACCATGGATTGAGAGTGTTTATTAAGAAGAGAGTTTCGTCCGGGATATGATCCTCAGATTGAGACAGAAAAGAGTCGATACGGAGAGAACAAATGAGGTCAACAAAAACCAGTGATTTCTTAGATTTGGTAGTAGTGAACTCCAAATCGAACTCTTGGAGGGTTACAATCCACTTTGAGTACCTGACCCCCAGCAATTTTCGAGACAAAATGTAAGTCATGGGGTTGCAGTCGAAAATCACGGTTACTGTGCGTAACAAGATGTAATGGAAAAATCACTGAATGGCCTGGACGGTGGCCAACACTAACTTCTCGACATGCGCATAACACGTTTAAGTGTTGAGGAGGTTCGGAGATAGGTAATAAATCACGTGTTCATTACCATCATCGTCATCCTGTACCAGAACCATGGCAACTGTACTGAATGCGACAGCCAAATAGAGGGTAAAGTCACGATGATAATTTGGAGGACGTATTAATGGAGCATTGACAAGAAATGTCTTAAGGTTATCAAAATATTGATGAGCAATCTTGTCCCAACAGAAAGGGATGTCCTACTTTAGAAGTCGCGTAAACCTTTTGGCTACCTCCGCATAGTTCGGGATAAAACGACGTAAGAAATTCGCTTTCCCTTGAAAAATTTGAAGCTGATGTAACGAGGATGGTGAGGGGAGATTAACAATAGCCTTAACCTTAGGAGGGTCGAGGTGAATTCTGTCCTTAGAGACAATGAATCCTAAAAGTTGACCAGATTCAATGCAGAAGACGCACTTGTGAGGATTAAGCCTGATGTTGAAACGTCTATAGTGGAGAAAAATCTGGCGAAGATGTTCCATATGGTCTTCGTGTAGAGATGAATGAGCTAGAAGGTCATCTAGGTATGGCTGAACAACATTACGTATGTCGTGAAAAGCGTAAGACATGGCACGCTGGAAGGTAGCTCCAACGTTTTTTACGTCGAAAGGGAGTTTATTATAGGCGAATGTTCCACACAGATAGATGAAAGTGGTCTTATGTTGATCGGATGGGAGGATATTGATTTGATTGTAACCTAAAAAGCTGTCCATAAGGGATAAGATCTCACTCCTTGCACAATCATCAATGATTTGATCAATAAAAGGGGTGGGATAGTTGTCCTTAGGGCAAGGCCGATTGATATCTCGATAGTCAACACAAACTTGAATTGTGCCCTGCTTCTTATCCATAGGGACAATATTGGAAACCCACTCTGTTAGAGGGATCGGATATATGAAACCCTCTTTAAGAAGTTTCTCAACTTCATATTTTATAGCAGTGGCTTTTCGAGGATGCACTAGACGTAGATGCTAGCGCATGGGCTTCGCACCAGGATAGGTGGGAATTTCATGCAAGACGATACTGAGATCAATTCCCGACATCTCTTCATAATTCCATGAAAAAACATCTTGGAATTCGTGGAAGAGACTAGTGTACACTTGAATCTCATCGGGAGAACAAGTGACTCCCACATGGATGTTCTTGACAACCCCCTATTTAACGGAGATGTCGATAGGCATTGTTTGGGTAATATTACTCAGATTTCCTTCCGAGAAAACTTCATGAGTCAATATTTCCATTTGGAGTGGCAGAGAGGGAACCTGAGATGCAAAATGCTCAAGATAATTATACATTTCCCCCAGGCCAAGCATGAACGAGGAACGATGATGCCTATCGCTCCATGGCAGATCTTCGAGAGACATAGTCTCCACGATAGCTTTTTCAGAAGGAAAAATATCTCTCAAAGGATTGGACGAATCTGCATCGCCGAGCCAAGGGGATTGAAAATAAACATCAAGAGCCATGCTCAAAGGATCATTATCAGTAGGAGGAGGATCCGATGCGGCAATGATCTCACAATAATTGATTTCAATCGAGTTCATAGGCATCGATTCTCCAAAAGAGGCAACCTGTTCAGAAGAAGGGATGATCCATGGGTCATCCGACCTAGAGATCATATTCGGTGGTGGAATGGGGAAAATACCCATGGGAACAGGGTCCTTGAAAAGAATTGGTCCTATACTGTCAGGGGGATTAGGAATTTGATCCACGTATGGCACGTTGTTCTCAGAATATGAGGTAAAGAAAGACAACTGATCGACAATAATAATCTTGCCCTCATGTGGAAATTTCAAAAGTTGAAAGAGGGTGGACAGAACGCACAACATGGTGTGGGTCCAACTACGACCGAGTAGAATATTGTAGTTGAGTTTGGCATCAACAACTTCTACTTCAACGTTGACTATCTTTCCTTGCAATGTAATTGGTAGACTCGTGAGAACACCCAAGGGTTTCGATTCCCTTCCATCGAATGCCTCAAGGGAATTGGGAGATGAAGTGAGGTTTGGAGAGCCAATGGAATTCTAGAAAGAAAATGACATGACGCAGGTAGATGGACCTTTGTCCACCACGGCCCTATGGATGTTGAGACTATTAATACCGACTTGTATAACAAGTGCGATCTGGTGCGGAAGTCGGGGGATGAAATTCTCTAGATCGAAAGTGAGAAGACTAGAATCCGTAGGATCAATACCGCCAACCGTAGATAACAATGCTTTACGTTGAGGCAGACAACTCTGGAGGAATTCTAACATGCACATTGCAGACGAAGCATGCACTAAATCCTCAACAATATTGTAATGTTGAGCAGCACGGGCATTAGGATTATAGGAAGACTTTCGGAGAACACCTTTAGAAGGTGTACGTATAACGAGCTTCTCAATTTCAAGGGGACCAGAGGTAGGTGGGGGAGGAGTACCATCAACAACCTCCTTCCCGGCTACCTGACATGATCCGGCATAATCATTTGATTGAGTAGTGATGGAAACGGGTGCAGAACCGTTCATCATGAAAACTTGAGAGCCGAACGATGCAGATGGTGCAGATTGATCAACCATCTAGGTCTGTTGAGATGGGAAAGGTTCTTTAAGGACTTCTAGAGTTCCCTTAGCACCTTTTATAGTTGAATAACCTCAAATCATCGAGGAAAATCTTTAGTATAGTGATCCTGTTCACAAATCAGGCAGGGATACTTTGGTTTTCGTTGTGAACCATTATCAGCATGGGGTTTAGATGATTTCGGTTTTGGGGCATCAGATTTGGCCTTGACATTCCCCTTATTTTTTCCCTTGGACGTCTTTTCTGCAAGATTGGCCTCAACGGCGTTGACCTCCACGGTTTTACCAGAATCTGGAGCAGGCTGAGAAGCAGAAGTATTGGAAGAATTTTATTTCTGCTTCCCATTGGAAGACTTGCATGAAGTATGAGAGATGGAACCAATAACACCATCTACTGATGGAGTAGCCGGCACTTTAGAGGTCCCTGGTCGCGGGGCATCAGTCAAGATATCGTATAACATGCCCAATTGAGAGTACACTAAATCAAGGTACTAGGCATGAGCGATGGCCTATTCCTTAGTTACACATGCCCCCATAGTAATGTCCTGTTCAATATTATTGACAAAGGAGGTCATGAACCAGTGAGTCAGAAGTTGATCAGGAATTTCGAACTTGATCAGATGATGATGGCGTCTCCATTCGTGAATGTGATTTGAAATATGAGTAGCTTTGTCCTGTTTCAGAGATGTCAGGAGATGCGTCCCGGCTTTGTAATGAACCGGTAACTAGAAATGTGTCAAGAATGCCATAGATAGAGTATTAAAATCTTGAAAAAATACCACGAGGTAGTTCTATGTACAATTTAGCAGCAGTGCCGATGATATTTCCATGGAAAATACGTAGACGAACCGAGTCCTCTACCCAAGAATTTGAAGAAAACCATAAGTGGTATGTCATGACGTGTGCTTGGGGATCTTCTCCAGATTTCCCCTCAAACTTAGGACAATCGCTAAGCACCTTCATCGGAATTGGAGGCTAATATGGATTATGAAGAATTAGATCATTGGTCAATTTAGACACATCCAGTAACTCCAATGTGGCGAGAAAGGGTAATTCAGGGTTAAAAGGCATGCCAGGTCCCCGATAAGGCCCTGTACCTGTACTCCATCCTGGTTGAGCATAACTCTGCCCCCATTGGTTCTGTCCTGGAGGATTCTGACCTTAGGGGGTGTAAGACGAATAATTGGGTTGATATGGCAGCTAAAAACTAGGATATGGGGGTTGATAACCAGGATACTGATTCTGAGTATACATGGGTCCCGATTGAGAAGTGTAAGGATTTTGCTGCGGAGTATAAGTATAGATTGGATGTTGAGGGTAATAACCAGAACCTTGAGGTGGGTTGTAAACTGGTCGAGACTGACCTTGAGGGTAATAGTCGCCTTGGGGTCAAACAGGTTGCTGGTAAGTGGGACCCTGCTAAGTCGAATAAGTCAAGTGCATAGCTGGATTCAACTGTGGCATAGAATGGATCGGTGGCTGAGCAGGGTTAAGAGGTTGTGCAAGTTGTCATGGTTGAATGGTTTGACCTAGATGACGAGGGACACCAGGTTGCCCCAGCTGAGAAGGTTGGCTTGATGGCGAGAGTGGGCCAAGTTGTACCTGATAACCAGGTTGAGCTGGGACAAGACCATAGGATGGCCCCGGTTGTGCAAAATTTTGACCAATTTATAGAAGAGAGGAATAACCTGTTACTGAGTTGTTGAGGTTGCACCAATGGTTGAGAGGGATGGATTTTTCCCCCAGGACCATATGAAGGTCGAGGTTGATACACCAGTTACCCTTCCGGTCCTTGAGATTTCCCTAGTTGGACCACAAGGTGAGGTTGTAGAGGTTGACCTTGACGATTGTAAGACTGCCCTTGTGGGCCGTAAAATAATCCCTTCTAGACTGAAGGTTGTCCCTGTAAGGGTTGCCTTTCAGGTCGTATGCATACCCTGGCTGGGCCGAAGGTTGTCCCTGGAAGGGTTGTCCTTGTGAGCCAAAAGCATATCCTTTCTGAAAAAAAATTTGTCCCTAAAAGGGTTGTCCTTGTTGGTGAGAAGGTTGCACAGGCAGGGTAGGTATAAAACCATTAATATACTGATAAGCCTTAGGAGCTGGAAAAAGAATGGGGTTACCGTGCTCATCATATTGAAATGGAAATGAATAGAGCGGGGTACCATCCACTCCATAATGAGAAAATTAAGGATGATTAAGATCCTAAGATGACTGACCAACCTGGGAGATCGGTGGCTGTAAATTCATTTGATACTCCTCAGGAGAAAGGTTCTCAGGAATAGCCGAAGCTATATAGACGTCTTCAAGAACTAACAAGGTCCTAGTCGACTGAGTGGTGACAACAAGAATAGACGCAACAATGCAGAAAGTAGGTCTAACAGGTGCCAATGTGACAAAAGGAGATGTCGTGAGAGGTGTCTCTGGCGACATCCCTAACGAGGGAATGATCGGTTCCATGGACGGAGTCGATATTCCCATAGAGGCAATAGCGGCCATGACTTGACTTAAAGACCTATATCCAGCTGGGAGCGACAGATTAGGTGAATACAAAATAGAAGGTTCAGGGATGTCTTCGGGAAAAAGCTGGTAGTCTTCACCAGAAGTACGAATTCCCTCACTAGGAATAGGACTGGATGAGTCCATATCTGACCCTGCCGTAAGATCTTCTAAACGAAAATGGGGACTAGGATGTATGACAACAGCCAAAAATGGTGATCCTGATGTAAGAGGAGGGAAGTGTTCCCCAACTCCAAATCCAAACCAAGCGTTGGACAAGGGCCAATTGAACTCAACTGGTCCTCCAAAGGGAAGCTCAGATATAACCGGTCCCCTAAAGGGAAGCTCGGATACAGCGAGCTGCTGATGCTTAGTAGAGGACTGAGAGACTTCTGACGAATCACCTGTATAAGGAATACCAGTAGAGGAAACTGACGGTTCCTCCACGGTGACGATAGCAAAAAGAGGAAGAGATCAAAAACAAAGACACACTGGAAAAAACCAAGGAAAATAAAAACAAGCCTAAAAATAAATCTCTAAATGGGCGTGTGATCATAGGTGATTAATTTTACCACATTGAAACTGGAAATTTTACTGTTTCATGTTTTAAGAGTCTAGAAATGAGTAAAATATGACTCTATCACTTTCAGTTTGGAAACAAGGGTGAAAGGACAAGCGCTTGATGATCTTTTCAAATTTAGGGAGTTAGTAAAGATGAAAATGACTGCTCTGGTAATCTAGGAAAATGGGTGTACCAGATATCCGTGAAATTCCATATACACCTTGGTAACAATGAAAGAGAAATCAAACAAGGACTTAACGTACGTGTAGGTAATCTCTCTTAATGCTGTGTCTGGTGTATCAAGGATAAAATATGGCAGACTCGACTTCCTATTTATAAAGGATTTGCAACCTAATGGGGTCTCCCTTTATATATGCGACGGTACGGGGAGCACAAGTCCATACTAGCGCTGTCTGTAGCCAGATGGTGAGTGATAGCTACTAGGCTTAAATACATCGGAACACATCTCTACCTTAGACTACTAGATGTTCCGTTAAGTTTCAATGCTGCCTTAGGTTAATTCAGTAAATTTTAAAGTTGATCTTCAATTTACGTTTTGATTTCAAGGCCCTATCAAATGTTGGATATCATAAAACCTCTTGATGCAGAATAAATGCCACAAAACATCATTTCGTTAAATGAAGAGCTATCTACGGGAGAGTTGAGAGCTTTCAAATGATAGTGAAATGAACACACAAAAACATCCACTATCGATTTCAATGCAAGCTAATGAAACTGGAAAATTTTTCTCTATAATTATACAACACTAGTAACGCGAAAGAGTTTTCAATTTTCACTATGCCAAGAAAAATGCAAAAGTTTTTTTTTGTATTTTCAATATATTAGAGGAAATGCACTAAATAAATGAAAAACTAATGGAAACATCAATTTGAGAATGATAAAGAGAGAGATGAAACCAAACGAGTTCACTCAACTCAAACAAACACAATCAAGACTCAAACCGATGATGAAATCCTTCAAAGCGAAGAAGAATCTCGAAAACGGCTCAAACAAGCTGTGTGATAGAGGCTTGGAGCAACACAAAGTAAAACTGAATGAAGGAGAATACAATCACTAAATAAACGCAATGACTCAATTTGATTCAGCAAGATGAATGCAAAGAAGCCGGAACAAATTTGACTGGGAAATAAAAGACCCAAAACTCCCATGGGAGGCTCAGCACGCTGAAGCACCTAGAAGCCCTAGGGCTAAAATGAAAAACTAATAGAAGAGGGCAAACAACCAGAGGAAAAGGGCTAAACACAGTAAAAAATTACTTCAAAGCACTCAAACAATCAGAAAAAATAACCCAGGACCAAAACTCAAGCTCAGAGAGTCCAAGAACAGGCAAACCATAAAACCAAGTAGGGTTGGCACGCTTGTTTGGCTACAATATGTGCCAAAAAGGGGATGGTGCGGGTGCTTAACTAGCAACTCGCACCCTCTGGTGTGACTGTCAAAGGGATAACCACGACAATTAGGTTTACCCTAGAAAAATATGAGAATGAACTAACAAAGGCTAGATCTGGTCTTCTGGGGGCTGAACAGGGTTTTAACACCAAGGAAGGTGAACTAGAAAAGCAGACTCATAAAAAAAAAATCCAAAAAACAACCCAATGGAGGAAGGAATAACTCCCAATGATCCCCAGCAGAGTCACCAAATTTTTGTGGAGGAAAATCCCCTCTGCGGACAAAGGCGTTCCCACTAGCCCTAGAGTGGGTCTAGCAACAATCAAAACACGCAAAACTATTGATTCCTAGCTACAAAGGATAGAATCGTGATAGATCAATTACTGTGATTCCTTCGTTTCTATTGTCGAAGAAGAAGTGGCGCTTCCATTCCTAGCTAGACAGGTCACGATATGTGAGCTCACTGCATCCAGAGACCTGTACACATGCAAAGAAGAGAGACAACATGCAACATAATATTTCACACTTTATAACTATTGATTAGGCAGAGAGGAACGAATGAAATTGCATTATATAATGGACAAACGCAATCATGGAACCAATAGCAGAGTCATGTATATTAAGATACGAGAGAATGATTACAATCGATGCTCTAACATTGTGATCTTCCTTCGACATGGTTCTAGCAGGACATGTCTCACAAAGCTTGCCAGGGATTTGACAAAACTCTCTCTCTCACAAGGTCCTCCTTAGCTCTGCTCTTGATTTTTACTCAGCTATAATTTCCTTCCCAAAAGTTCAGCTAGCTAGCAAATGGAGAGGGCGAGCTTTTATAGAGGGATAAGGAGAGGTTAAGCTCCCTATAATCATGGGGAAGAGTCCTATCTTTTAGGAAGGTTCCATGAGAGGTGGAAAACCACTTCCTAATCAGGGAGATCCGGAGCCAAAAAACCCAACTTCTTTTTTATGATTCGTTCTGAAGTTGTTAGAATCAAACTTCTGCCTTCTATTGTTAAAAAAAATTCCTTAATAGGCTTGGCGCGAGAAGAACACAGGGACAGAGCACCAGCTGGCGCACCCACTAGTGTGTATTTTCCCCATTGGCATGAGGGATGAACTGGCTACCCGCGCCAATGCCAAAACATGGGTTTTTAGGGTTTTCCAGAGGAAATTTTCTTCAGGAGAATTCTTATCCTTATGCAGAAGGATGCCATCAAGGTGTTTTCAAGACATTTTACTGTTTACAGGTCATGGGAATAGTCCTCCAATGTACGGGACGCGGGATTGCAGGGACGGTGACAAAATGTTGTGTAACAAACATTCACCTTTTCCAAGTGATAGGGTTCATATTTCCAAGGAAAGAACTAGCTTGAGTTTAACTCAATGAATCCCACCCATCCCCCCCACTTCACCTAAAAATCCTCTATAATTAAAGTTGTAGAGAAAGATGAGAGAGTCAAACTTTATTAGTATTATATCCATTTCCTTTAAAATATATTGTACCAACTGCCCCTCTTCACCCAATTTCTAAAAGAAATTCTCTAAATAAAGTTTAGAAAAAATGTGGTCGAATAGGGTTGAAAAAACATATATGTGGCAAGCATAAGTAAACCCACTGGGGTACTGAACTGGCTCATTGGCAGCAGGGCTATGCTTGTGTGGTACTAAGGTAACTTCGTCGAGGTACTGAAAAAACTCTCTAGTAGTAAATCTATGTCATGTAAGGAAAATTATTTGTAGTGATGGATATATACTTTCTTTAAAATGCCTATATCTACCTCTTCTATCACTCATAGAAAGGTAAATTTAAAATTAAATATTTAAAAAAAAATTTGGATTCATTGTTTTAGACTTAGTTTGTTTCAAGTATTTATATTTTTAGAACTTGTATTGTCTGATCAATTAATGTGGGACCTATGGGAAATGTTTTAATGTTTGAAGGCTTGATAGAATTCATCATTTCCACCTTTTGGTAAATTTATACTCATTACCTTTTTAACTAGAGATAATTGTTTCTTCCCCGTGTGTCGCCACTGTTACGAAAAAATAGCAATGCCCCATTTTTACATTATTATCTTCATAATAGTAATGAGTACTCTCTATGTAAATTCTTGTCATATAACTATTTTCGTGCTTTGATTTTGTTAATTTAGCTAGATTTTTACTTTTCTCGGTTTCTCATTTTGATTTCTTCATTATGTACAATTTTTTGTTAGTTTCCCAAAGATACTAATTTTGTTGAGTATGTAAGTTTTATATTTTAAATTATTTTGTAAAATTGTTTATTTAATTTATACATAAATATTATTTTTTAATTCTTTAATTATTTTTTGGTTAATTATTATTTGTCAATTCAACAAAACCACCCGATTCAAGAACTTGGACATATATTATAAACACATAATATTAAACTATATATTAAAAACTTTTATAAATATATTATAATATATATTTTAAAATATATAAAAATAAAAATTACATCGGAATATTCCATCCTGATACCTTTTTCCCAAAGGTTCAAGTTTTTTTATTTCAAATTTATGAGGCTGACTAAGGCACAAGATTATATGCCGGTTTATAAAAAGCTATGTTTGTTTGTTAATGTTTCATTTATAAATTTTTCTTTATATTTAAAATTTATGATTGTATTAAATGTATTTTTAGATTTTTAGATTTATGAATTATTAAAATTAATAAAAAAATAATTTCATAATAAATTTTCTAGAATTTTATCAAACTATACATTTGTTAGCACTTTATGTAGAAATTTTAATACAATTATGTATTGCGTGAATTATTTTGATATAACAATTATATGCCACTATTAAATACATAATCCTTCTACTTAAATCTTTGCAGAAATTTAATCGCCAATTGCAAACACATAAAGAAAGATCAATCACACATAACACAGATGTTTTTACCGAGAAAGCATAAAGATAAAAACCCCACTATCATATATTATGTATATATCATGGATCATGAAACAATCTTATAAAAAAATCTAATCCAAGAGCTCCTAGTACAATATACAATCGTCTCACACTGTCATACAAAATATGGCTAATACATGAATCAATTTACTGCCTCTTGATAGCCTGCCTCAACTGCGCAATCCCTGTTGATCACACTCCCTGAATGAATGAGATAATTCCTTGCCTTGACTACGTATTTATCATTGGCATATCCAATGTGTGTGTGGTTGCATGAGTGCACCCACTAATGTCACAACATATAATCAAACTGTCCCTTTCACCTATCTCTCAATTGGGTTTCGATTGGATCTGACATGCATGTAGTTAACAGTAGTAAATATTTAGTTTCATGTGAGATCACTCCATGTGAATTAATTTAATATTTAATTCATTGATCTCTCACTAGTGTATATTTAGTTACAACTAGTTATAACTAGCACAACTGAGTTTAACTCACTTAACTAAGTTAAACTACTTTACAACTCACATAACTACACATCCAACTATGTTACAACTTTGTATCACTCAGTTACAACGAAGTCCACTTGCATGTCCCACCAACCAACCTTAGAGCTCGTAATTCCTTCAGTCAACTAGTTTTCCACATCATTTAACTGAAATCAAGTGCTTCAAGAGAATAGATTATTATTTATTGTCTAATTATTATTAAGAGATAATAATAATCGACATGCATTCTATTTTTAGACATGTGATCTATAAATAGGCTTCTCTCATGCATCTAAAAATAGAAATTCATCTATAAATATAATTTTCTCAACCATCTATAAATAGGCTCTCACTATACATAGAATTTGTTCAACTTTCTAAAAATAGACATACACCTGAAAATAGCCTGCAGGCCCCATCTAGTGTAGGTGCTTAATTTTCACTAGGATCATCATCTTGTTGAATCTCAACACCTAAACAATTTTCGAACTCAGACTTTGGAAAACTCTAACTTGATTTTTACTAAGAAAAATGATGTTTAGGATGACCCGTTGGAAAGGTAAAATCATGGAGAAAAATATAGAGGAATTAAATCAAGAAAATTTGGTCATTTAATATGCCAAAAATTTAGAAAAAGATGGAGCTTCAAATTTGCAACAAAAAACCAATTTTCTAAATCTTGTTTTTTGAATTTCACGAGCTAAAAGTTTTATTCTTGAAAATTCATTCGAATATTGTCTTCCTAGGTTATTTAAGCTTTCATAGAGATCAATGGGAAGAATACATTTCTTTTCATTTAATTAATTTTTTTTGGAGAATTAGTTTTCTTGAATTTGGTATTTTGTATTTTCATATGCATATTAAATTGGTTTTGATTATTTTTAGTGGATATTTGTTGAGGAGGATGAGGAAAAGAGATTTGGAAAAATAGGATTGAACCAAAAAAGAGAAAATAAAGATTTAAAGCTCTAAATTTGAAGGATCAAACTATTTGCAACAACTCTCCATTTTGGTAGATTTTTGCAAACTAGAAATTATTGTTTTGAAAAGCAGCAAAGGGTTCCACTTTGCTGTAAATTTTGAGGCTCTAAGAACTTCTGTAAGGATAATCTTAGCTATAGGTGGAGACGAATACTAAAAAATGAGTGTTTGGGGATGTTTTTAAAGATCTAGTCTTTGCTTTTTTTAGGCAGGGCTTACACCATTCCAACTCTTGTATCCATTGGAAGAGCTCATGATTTTGAAAGGATTCTTGGAGATATAATGATAAATAGAGAAAGGAAATCTAGATTTATCAATTTTTATTCAAATACTTCTATTTGTAAATGTAAAATTTATTCTTTTGATGGCAAATATGTTTCATATTTTTCACTTCCGTCGAATATGAGAATAATTTTTTTCTAGATAGACTATCTCATCTAATATTTTTATAGAATTGTTATTTATTTCCAATATACTCTTGCGCCTAATCAAATTTAAGAGTAATTATTTACTCAGAAAATTTCCATATTAATTTTATTGAACTGTCATTGAATTGTATGAAATATTTATACATTTTAATGAAATATATTTCATTAAGTCGATCTCTCAAATAGGTCATGTCTTGCACTTAAAATTCTAGTTGTTAGAACTTCTTCAACGACTAGACATTCAACATTAAAAACATGTTAAATCTCCATGTCCATTGAATTCCTGCCCTTGGTGTTTGGGTTCTATCTCCTAGATATCAAGTTAGGTTACTGCAGTTACTTTCTCACTCCATTTATATCTAGAATTAGAGTTAGATTAATTTATCATATTTGTAGAAGTCTCCTTATGTAGGAGAAATTGAATTTGTGGCTTGGCTAAGCCCTTATTTTAGCTTAAGGGTTTATTTCTTGCAAGCTAGAAACAAGAGAGTAAATCTAATATTTCCTTTTCTATTCATTAGTAATTAGAGACATCACAAGTAAATAAGATGTGGGAGGGGGTAACTGGGACTAATAGAACCTGTCAGAACCACCATAAAAAATGGAAAAGATTTTGATTTTGGACTTTGACCGAGTGGTCTCCCTAAATGTTTATGAGGTAATTTTTTTCCATCAACACTTTCTTAGGTCACTAGTTCTTTTCTTGTTGTTAGATATTCCTGCAACCTATTAATGCATGAGTTCTTGTCTTTCTGAGATACAGGGAACTCTTACAAACTAGGGCACTATTGAGAAGGGGAGTGAACCATTAGTGTGACCAAATTATATAAGTATTTCCAAATTTAACTTTTCAATCTATTTTGCAACCATTCATGTAAGCATAACCATAAATCAATCATGTGAAACAACATAATAATTAACACATACATATGAAAATATAAAGCCAAAAATATTATTCTTTATTACTTCATCCAAGGCAAGCTACAAATAGCTTTTACATCACTCTGTTACAAGATTCTACTTGCATGTTTCTCAGGAAGCCACCTAAAGAAAGCTACCACTCCAAAATTTATTAGATACAACTGAAAGGAGCTAATACCCATAGTTTTATCACCTACCATTGAAAGGAAGCTTGGACTCCCCAATTTATGAACTACCACTAAAAGGAGCTACTACCCCAATTTATTTTACTAGTATCCAGTAGAAGGAAGCACACACTCCCTCTTTACAGTCATCTAATAAGATTACAAGAAGCACTCACTCCTTGATTTTGTAATCTCCCACCGGCAGAGGCTCCCACCCCCAAGCTATTATTTAGACACATACTGAGATAAAAGAATCAACACTATAAAATGCAAGCATCCACTTATTGTCCCTGTTGATTCCTATTTCATATAATTATCAAACTCAGATCAAGAAGAAAATTATTTCTTCAATCATGGTTTCCCCTCTCTCTTTTACACACCTCAATCACCTATTTCAACACCTCTTACACCATAAAAACACCTTCAACAAATACTATTCATTGATTTTTTAACTTTGTAGCATACACCAAGAACAACATCATCACCATCATCGCCAATTCACTATTTTCATTCTAAAACACCTTTGAAACACCAAATATGATCTCTAATTCACCCTTAGTGCATACCACAATACGATTTCAGTTGCAGCAATAAGAACCAACTCGGTTGTTCGATTATGCCCATTAAGAATTTGAGTTGATATTTTTAGTTTATATTTTTTTGTTAACTTTAGCCCCTTCAAATGCATGGATTATTATTTTTAAATCATATTCCACTTCCATTAGGTCTTATTTATATGTTCAATTTTTATTCAATCTATGCTTTGTTTTATTTGTATGAAAAACTGAGTTAAACTTCCCAAATTTTCAATTATGGAATTCTACAGGATTTAGCAATGACTTTAGATGCAGTTATAAATCTAGTGAATGTACAAAGTTCAACACAGCTCTCAAATATACCACTAGGCATCTCCATGCTTCTAGTTAGCTTCCAAATTATTCTTGCACATTCCACCAGTTTTATCACACTTCCAGTTTGGTGAAATCCGCAAAACTTGGCACAAAATGCGAAATATAGCTGTCAACTCGTTCAAGCCTAGCTCACAGCCTATGTCACATGAACACCATGAAACCATGTCCTAGAGAGAACCATTAGCCCTTATATGTAGAATAAATATTGTAGATTAAATTAGCCTCTATTTACAAAACCATGCATGAGACAATGTCCTGGAGATTCCTTTAGCCCCCAGTCTTATTTCCCTGGAAAAAAAACAATGGTACTGCAATAAAAACCATCAGGGTCAATCCTCTGGGATTATGTGTCTCAGTGGGACTTCCTCTCAATTTATCTATCACTCCATATCATGTTCTGCCCTATATTACACCATGTCTCAACATTATCTCCCAATAATTTTCAGCTTCCTCACCCTCAAATATTTTTGGGGTGATTATGCCAAGGTGATGTGTCTTGTGGGACCATTTACGCTTCACTTGGCTGAATCTAATTATTCTATCGTGCCTCATCATCCACCAGCCTATTTTTCTACCATGTTTCGACACCCCATCAACCCAATGTTAAATTTTTTTACCTCATTTAGAAATCGTCGGGGTGCTTGGAATTTTCAGGATACGGGCGATGTGGCATGTTATTGAGTTGTCCACCACTATGTCTGCTAGATTTCCATGTGTCACTTGCTGAGTGGTGCCATGATTCAATTGTTTTTAGCCCACTTGATAACCTGAAAATGGAAAAAATTGATGCCACATGTCTCGGGACTTTCATACGTTGATGTCATCATGTCACTCTGTCAGCCAATATCATCTCACTGTGTGGCATTCTAGCATTCGTCCATGCTGTTATTACACAAAATTTTTTCATCATCCCTGCAATCCCCATCCCACACATTGGAGGACCATTTTTGTGACTTATATGTAGTTTCATGTCTTGCAAAAAGTGTCATTGCATCCCTTGCCATGAGAAGAACATTTCCTCTGTTAACTATTCCTGGAACAGAACATCAAAAAAATATGATTTTGGGTTGGCCTTGGTAGGAAAATATGGTCTCGCACGAATAAGGGAAATTAGCACTAGGCCTTGTGCCCATTGGCACTCTGTCTCAGTGGACT
Source organism: Pinus albicaulis (assembly GCA_034641835.2). Classification (NCBI taxonomy): domain Eukaryota; kingdom Viridiplantae; phylum Streptophyta; class Pinopsida; order Pinales; family Pinaceae; genus Pinus; species Pinus albicaulis. Next base: position 1,111,061,478 of record CM076578.1, on the reverse strand, counting down.
GCTTGCGCTGAGCTATTTTTGGAAATTTTTTTAAATATATAAGCGAAGTTTCCATTGACAACCACTTTGTGAGAGAGTCAACATGGGTGGCTTGACTGAATAACTTCGAGCACCCTCCTTTGGCATATTGTTCCCTACTTTTGGGCAAACCTCCCAAAGGATAAGGCCTCCCTTCCACCATTTGAGGGATCCCAACCTCCTCCTCTCCTTCTATAAATATATCTCTCTCACATAGATGCAACTATCTGAATGGTTTGGATAGCTGAAAATTTTGGAGAATTGTTGAAACAGTCTGATATAGATGGTGTGAGATATAGCAAAGAGAGAGACCCTTGTCAAGAGAGAGCTTAGGATTATTGCCTCACCATGTTCAAATTCCCCAAAGAATGCTCGAGACATGTTTTGACTGGACCCGTTGAAGGAGGCTGTGACGTCAAGACTCATTTGGTTGTAATCTCTTTCTTTCTCTTAATATATACATGACTGATATTTTGGTTCTCGTCTTGTGTTGATGTGATTGATATTATGAAATACGTTTAATTCTCCTTGACCAATTATATAGTTATGAATGCAAAAATTGTTTTTTATGCTGCTTTCGTTCTCTAATCTTTGTGCAGGCACCTGATTACCATAGCTGAAGGACCATGATGTGTCAGGACGAAGATCAGGAGACTTCCGCCACAACTATTACAACTACGTTGGATCAAAGGTAGGACAATCTATCCCGACTTAGTTTCATTCATTAAATAGGAATCGAACCATTAACATGTACTATTGCTGCTAGACCCACCCTAGGGCTAGAGGGATCACCTCTATCCGTGGAGGGGATTTACCTACAGAAAAAGTTGGCGACTCCATCGGGGATTAGTGTATGTTTTTCGTCTCGTTGTTTTTTGAGCATTTGGCTTGTCTATTCGACTTTAGTCATTTAATCATTTTTCTACTTTTCTTGACTTTCTTGACTATTTTAAACCATCTTGTTCATTTCCATAGTTTCAAGTCTGACCTCTGCTCAGTGGTTTTATTTTTTCCCATGGTTTTCTAGCTTGGCGCGGTTTTTCCTTCAACAGTTGCACCAATTGGCTCATGCTGCTTTTTTCACAAGTGCGCCAACCCCTGTTCAACATGTATTATAGCCTAACAGTCGTGCTGAATCCTGTAGGATTTGATTTAACCTCTTTGTTGAGTTTTTTTTAGTAGTTCTTGGCTCTGGATTGGTTTTTTACCTTGCAATTGGTCTATTGGGATTGTTTTTACTCTGTAGTCTCGGTATTCTCAGCCATTTTTCCATCATCTTATCAGTGGAGTTTGTATCCTTAGGGTTTATATGTGTCTTGTGTTGTGCGTTCAGCCCTCTCCTCACTGAGCCTTCTAAGTTAAGTTCGAGTCACTTTGATTTTTGTCATTTCAATTCGCTGACTGATTGTGCTTGTCTTTCTCTCGATTCTTCTTCTCTTTGGTTCATTGGATGATCACTTTTGTTTTCATTTGACTCTCCATTTTGTCACTTCGAGCATAGATTACATTGCTCGTTGGATCGTTTTGAAAGCCCTTCGTTTGCTTGGAAGCGTGAATCCTTGTTTTGAGTGTGTTTTGTGTTTGTATTTCGTTTTATTTACTTGTTTTAGAACTTTACATTCATAGTGCTCAAAACTTATGCTTGTCTTTATTTTTAGTGTAATAGTGCATTGTGTGCTTCATTCATCTAAAAAACTAAAAATTGCATTCTTTTCTTGAATTGCAAATGAAAAGCTATTTTTCATAACTAGCTCTAAGCGAACTAGGGAAGAGTTTTCATTTTATCGTTTGGTTGTATTAGATGCATTAACGAAATTCTTCTTATGTTCTCATTGGTTGCTAATTTGTCATAGATTCCTATCCTTCTCTTAGCTAGAATTCATTGAACATAAATGATGTTCTTTTACATGTAGTATGCATTTAGGAATTCGAGATCACATTTAGTAAGGCCTTGAAATCCAAACATTAATTCAAGATCAACCTTAAAATGAATTCAGTCAACCTAAGGAAGCATTGAAACCTAACGCACATATTTTAGAGGTCTAGGCTAGTGACGTGTTCTAGCGTCGTTAAACCTAGTAGTTGTCGTTCGCCATCTACCATTAGATAGGACTAGTACGGACTTGTGCTCCCCGTACCGTTGTGTATATAAAGGGAGCCCCTCATAGGTTGCAATCATTTATCCATAGGAATTCGAGTCTACCACCTTGTAACCATGATACACCGAACACAACATTCGAGGAGACTACCTGCACGTACGTCAAGTCCTTGGTCATTTCTCTTTCATTTGCTCACCAAGGTGTATATGGCAGTTCACGGAAACTTGGTACACCCTCTTGCTTAGATTACCTGAGTAGTCATTTTAATCTTTTCGTGACTCTCTAAAAGTGAAAATATCATTGAGAACTTTTCCTTTCACGCTTATTCAATCTAAAAGTGACTAGAGTCACCTTTTTCCTATTTCTTGACTCTTAAAATATGAAATAGCAGATTTTTGTTTCAATTTATTAAAATATTAAGTACCCACTAAATATTCCCAATTAAAGTTATATTACTTAGTGTTTTTCTTTAGGTTTGTTTCCAATGGCAACGTTTATGGGGTTCACCAACCAAGGAATTCCCTCAGATGGGAATCCTGGTCCTTTTCCTTCATTCGGGAATGTTGGTTCCCCGTATATGGGAATGTTTTCCCTTTCTGGGTTAACTATTGGTCTACTCATTTGGTTATTTTCGACCTCGGTGGTTCCGAGCATCCACACGGCTTCTCAAAAAATTTCTCCTCTACCTGAACCATGTCAACCCCATGTTGATCCTAAGGTTGACCCCTCACCTTCTTCACCCATTTCTTCACATTGTTCTTCCTCTTCACCTGGTGAAAGTTTGTATTATAGTACCCAGCTGGCTAAGAAGAAGAAGAAGAAGAAGAAGAAGAAGAAGAAGAAGAAGAAGAAGAAGATGAAAAACAATCTAGGGGGGAAATCACCAACTATTGCTACCCATGCGGCTAATATTTATAAACCTCCCACTCCATCTCGCAGAGTCAAATTCCCTTGCAAGATATGTGAGGGTGACCACCATCTTCGTGATTGACCTGGTATTCCCAAGGTTTTGGAAGTGTGGTCAGTTGATTCGATTCATCCTTCATCATCAACCTCTGGGCATCATGCTGATGACGAGCCTTCAGCTAAAGATAATGAGACTCGTAAGAGACAGGGTATGATCAAATATCCCTGTAGGTTGTGTGAAGGGAACCATCCCATTCACCTCTATCCTTATATGGATGAAGCTTCTAAGGTATTGGCTACCCTTTCAGCTTCTGAGTCCTATCTTCCCATTGGTTACTGGAATATTTCTTCGTGTCCTCGACTAGTTGATCAAGTCATTGATCGAGATTCATCTCCTATAGATCCCACTCTCTATGAAAGTCAGTCTCCCGAGTCCATTTTCAGCCAATCATTGGTTGAGAAGAAGGACGAACTAGTTCCAACTACGGTCCATCACTTATTTTATGTCGAGAATCGGTCTCATCCCAGTCAGGTTGTTTTTGTTTTCTCTGATCCCCCAGGATCGGACGGAGATCCTCTGACTCTCATGGCCATAGTTCTAGAAATTGATCCTCTTTCTCTCATTCCTGGAGCCCAGGAGGATGGTGTTTTTTCTCTCATAATGGGGATACTCCTCTTATTCTTATGGCACCCCCTCCATGTAGTTTGGTCGCTTCCTTTGATTGGAGTCGATTCACGGGATACCATCTTCCTTCTTATGTGCCCTTTGAGATCACTGTACAAGCTTACAATATCATCATACCAGGAACAATTATAGATGAAGGTGCCTCAGTTATTTTTTTTTCCTCAACTACATGGCAAGCTTTGGGTTCTCTGCCACTTGTGCCTGTTACTTAGAATTTGTTGGCTTTTAACAGAGGAACAAGTCAACCATTAGGGATCCTTCCGAAGTTGCCTATTACTTTGGGAGGGAAAACTGTCTATATAGACGTGATGGTGGTCCAAGGCCCCTTGGATTTTAATTTACTCTTGGGGCGCGACTATGCTTATGCCATGGGTTCGCTTGTCTCTTCCCTATTTCGTGTGATCTGTTTTCCACATGAAGGTCAGATCGTGACCATTGATCAGCTTTCATTCTTTGTTCATGATGTGAAATCTGGTCTACCATCATCCCTTCTTGGTCCTTACCTGCCGGTGGGGTCCTCCTTGCCACATGTCAATTATGTGGCTACATATCCCATGCCTGCATTCAATGATAGTGTCATTGTGCATTGTGTGCTACGGGTGTTGGGTGCTAACTTCCAAGATGGTTTTCTCCCATCAGATGAAAACCTTTTGGAAGCCATGACTTCTTATTCGTCATGATTAGGTCTTCAGAGAAAATTTCATGTTCTTGTGTCAAGCTCCTTAAAAAATGAAACAAGCTCATCGGAGCGTAGTTCGTTTTCTTGTCTCAAGATCCTTAAAAGATGAAACAAGGTCTTCGGAGAAGAGTTCGTATTCTTGTGTTAAGCTCCTTAGAAAATGAAAGAAGCTCTTGTGAGGATAGTTCTTTTACAATGTCAACCTCGTTAAAAAAATGAAACAGGTTCCCTTTTCAGTTCGAATCTTTGATTAGATTTCGTAAAATTCAAGTCAAGTGTTTCTCTTGATCTTGTAATTGAACCTTCATTCCATCCACCTATTGGTAATCCGTAGTCTACTCAAGTGAATTCCATGAAGCTAGGGGGAATGTACCTCGAATTGAGTCATCATGTTGGGGGCATGCAAACCTATTTCAAGCATAGTTTGTTTCCGTTTCAAGTTTGTGTAAAAATGAAACATGTTTCAAGCATAGTTTATCTTTGTTTCAAGCTTGTGTAAAAATGAAACCAACTTCAAGAAAAGTTTCCTGATTTAAAGCTTGTGTAAAAATGAAACCATTCTTATTTTACCTCTCGTAATTTCCATTTTATCAGCCTATTTTTCCAGATAAGCCTTGGTTTTCCAATCCATCATTACCATCTTCTCGACCAATCATATTCCCTCAATTTATTGTTTTACCCATTCTTGAGGAATAACTGTTATGAGTGGTTTTGTTAGCCAGCCTCTTGAACTTTACTTGTTCTAAGGAGTTACACCAACGCCAAAATGAGTTGCTACCCTTAGTGCCACTCATTCCTCCAGGAGGAGTCAACTTTCAGCTCTTTTCTAACTCTTAAAAGTTGAAAAGATTGAGACTCTTATCGTTTTGAACTCATTAAAGGTTGTGAAACGTCATCTACCCAGTATATGTTTACCCCCATTTTGGGCTAGGATAGATTATTTATGATAAAGGAACACCTTAGCCTATCACGACTAAGAGGTTCTCTTAGACAGATTTTTCTACCTTTTCACAGTTGTGAGACTATCTACAAAAAGGGACTTGCTAGAGTTTTCTTTGCTGCTTCTTTTCAAAATCCCTAAACATGAAAATATGTTGAGTTCTTCCTTTGTCAGACTCATTAAAATCTAAATGACATCGGAAACCGTAATCATGACGTAATCAAGTTCCTCCTTCATAGGGCTCGTAAAATTTACTAAGATGGATTTGTCCATAGGGAAAAATTACATGCCAAGCATATGCTATCCGCTTCAAACTTGTTTTGCAAAAATAATTGGGGTACTTTCCAGAAATGGTGGGGGGAAATGGAGCTAGTTCTTAGTCGAGTCGGCAGTATGTCACTCTTGAACATGACGCTCATCTGCATTTGTGTCGGGTTGGGGACATCTCATTTCGTCATTTTTTGTCTCCATCGATTTGAGTAATCTGTTTTGACCTCTCATCTACTCTTTTCCACATCATCATGACCTCAGATCCCTTGATGTCAAATTCTTCCATATCCGAAGTTGTGTCACTAATATGCTCAAGAGAAGTTTTCGTTTGTAGTTTTCAACCTCCCTCTGATTCTCCTTTTTTTTTGTCCTGATTTGCTATCATCATGTTCCTCTGTCTCGTGTTGATGATATGGGAAACATTATGACCCTCCTTCAATCAAGTCACTTCCTTTCAACTTCAGCTCATTATCCAGGAAGTTCATATAGAGACTCCCTTCCGGTACCTTGGAGATTGCATGCCTCAATGGAAAGTTCTTCACATTTGACGATAGGTCCACATCATTGGCAAGATCACTGTTCACATTCAGTGGATTGTACTAGTTGTACCTTGAGAGCCATTGTATTTATTGGTGGTTTCTCTCGTGCATGTTAACAACTTTCATGATTGACTGGTAATCAAGCGACTTTCTTGCATGTTCGACTTCAACTCACATATTTTCATGCTTGAATTTGTACTTGTTCAGGTCAAGACCCTAGGTTTTGTCTGATAAGATCCAGGTTGTGGGATATTTTGGTTTATCATGACTATATGGATGCCTCCTTTGATTAGATGGCTGTGACCATACCTGAGTCTATTTGCCGATCCTTATTGTTTGATGGCTGCGTCCATACCTCAGATCTAAGTTTTTATGTACTGTATTATGGATGGTTGCGCCCATGCCACATGTTCATGTATCAGAGATATCAGTTCTATTTGTACTTGCAGGTATTCTGAGAGCGGTGTTTGGTTCGAATGCGTTCTCGTAAAGGATTTCAATCCTCCCCCTCTCTCGAACCGCATGCTTTAGGGGGCATCTTTTACACAACATTTTGTCACCGTCCCTACAATCCCCATCCCGCACATTGGAGGACCATTTCTGTGACTTATGTGTAGTGTCATGCCTTGAAAAAAGTGTCATTGCATCCCTTTCCATGAGAAGAACATTTCCTCTATTAACTATTCCTGGAACAGATCATCAAAAGCACATGATTTTGGGTTGGTGCTGGTAGGCGATTATGACCTCGCACGATAAGGGAAATTAGCGTTGGGCCCTGCACCCATTGGCAATCTGCCTTAGTGGACTAGCCGTGTCGAGCTGTTTTTCGAATTTTTTTTAAATATAGAAGTGAAGTTTCCACTTCCAACCACTTCGTGAGCGAGTCAGCATGGGTGGTTCGACTGAATAACGTCGATCACCCTCCTTTGGCTTCTTGTTCCATACTTTTGGGAAGACCTCCCAAAGGATAAGTCTTCTCTTCCACCATTTGAGGGATCCAAACCTCCTCCTCTCCTTCTATAAATACATCTCTCTCACATAGATGCAACTATTTGAATGGTTTGGGTAGCTGAACATCTTGGAGAATAGCTAAAACAGCTTGATATAGCTAGTGTGAGATAGAGCAGAGAGAGAGACCCTTGTCGAGAGAGATCTTAGGCTTATTTCCTCGCCACATCCAAATTCCCTGATGAATTCTCGAGATGCGTTTTGACTGGACCTGCTAAAGGAGGTTGCGACATCAAGGCTCATTTGGTTGTAATTTCTTTCTTTCTCTTAATATATACATGACTAATGTTTTGGTTCCTGTCTTGTGTTGATGTGATTGATCTTACGCAATACGTTTAATTCTCCTTGACCAATTAGATAGTTATGAATGCAAAAAAAAAATTGTATTTTTATTTTGTTCGCTGGTCTTTCTGCAAGCACCTGATTACCATAGTTGAAGGAATGTGACATGTCAGAACGAATATTAGGAGACTTCCACCACAACTACGACAACTGTGTTGGATCATAGGTAGGAAAATTTATCCCGACTTAGTTTCATTCATTAACTAGCAATCAACGCATTAGCATGTTCTCTTACTGCTAGACCCACCCTAGGTAGGGCTAGAGGGATCGCCTCTATCCGGAAAGGGGATTTACCTACACAACAACTGTAAACTATCTATGTCATATTACGAAGGTGAGGGGGATCTGAACCTTTATTTTTAATCATACTTATTAAAGTTTAAATGTTGGTTCACTATGTTATTCATTGAAAGAAATCCATATGACATTTGGTCTATTTTCTTGCCACATTCATCCATTCCTCCATGTCACCCTCGAATTGCATCATCCTAAAATATTGGAGTTGAGCTTGCTTTGGAAATCTCCAAGAAAATACTTCTAGGGTTATGTGTCTCATGGGTCCTCCCTGCGAAACTTCTGCCATTCAAATTGCACCAATCACCTCTTTCAATTTATATTTTTTAACCAAGCACCTCATCTTGGTGCTTTGTCAATCTGGGGTTTTTGCTACGTGCTCCATTTGAAACTTCTAGGGAAATAATTTGGGATGATGTGGCTATAGGGTACCCCATTTTGTAAACTTCCATCAATAAATTGTGTGGCTCAACAACTATATATGTTGCATCATACCACTACTACATCATATTTTGATCTAGAACCTTTGGTATTTTGGTTTGATTCGTAAACTCTCGGGATAATAGAAGTGGGGTGATGTGGTTTGTGGGGTCCCCACTCCGAATAGTTATGAAAATTGTTTGAATCTACCATGGTGATCTATCTAGCCACATTTTTCTTCCAAAATTTTCAACTACCTACAACTATAATGGAATTTTCCAAACTAGTGCCAACTAACCCCTTAGCACTATTTTAGCTCTGCAACTTGGGGTTTTTGGTATGTTGAATTGAACAGTTAATAACTTTTGATCCTGGAGGTATTTTTCATACTTCTATATACCATTGAAAATATCTTTAAGAGCACTGTCGATTTGAGAAGTTTCCAAGTGAGATTGAGTTGATATTATGAACTAAAAATGGCTCCCAAGTATCTTCTCCTTGAAAAATATGCTTTACCATGATTCTTCACCAATCAACTTCATCAATCTTCTTGGAAAAATATTAGGTTTTCCACTACTTTGACAAGATCTCCAAGAAACTGTTATCGACATCATACAACACCTTTGACATCAATTTTTAACTTCAATGAATACATATTCTAACAATATCCATGATACTACTTTTAACATTAATGAAAATGCCTTTATCATCCTTGTCCATAAATAACAACACATGTATAGCATGCTACCCCTTTGGCATCGATGGAAACACCAAGAACATTGTTATCAAATAAATTAAAATTAGGAACTATTTTTCTTACTTCTCTCCCCGTTTCTTTAATTATCCTCCTTGGTGTACTTCTCTCCCTTTGGCATCAATGAAAAGGGGAAAAAATTTTCAACCAAGAGGTTTTTATAAAGTCTATTATTTCACTCGTCACATCAAATGGCAAAGGTACACTCCCTACAACTAATATTATCCTATAATTATGATCCTATGGACCCTTCAACTTATTCTTCATATGCTAAAGACTTAAGGTATATATGTTATGATCTAAGCAACTTCCTTTCTATCCCGTGTATAATATTTAGTTAAAATGATAGTTGGTCATCACTCCCAATATTTGCCTCAATTATTTAAGAGGGATATCTTGCCAAAGTAACTAATACATTTACAAATGAGCCATAAAAAAATTGATGTCTGATGGTCTAAGCCTTAAACAGGCTTATATTCATAGTGATTCTCCTCTTGAGCACATGCACATGACCTTTAATACCATCAAACATCTATCTTATGAATGAATAACATCATCAACTTGTCAACTGATAAACAAACAAGTATGTCGCTTAAAAGTTCTTACATGAAAAACATAGAGGGGCTCCTATCAGTGCATTCTAGAACAAATAATTCATAGATGAGAGGATGCATGAACCTACTATGCTTCTCAACCTACCAAAAAAGTAGGATTCATGAACATACATGACTGATTTAACAACTCTTCACTCACCAATTCAACAACAGAGATTCTACTACAAATGTTATCATAGCTCAACATAAAATTCACTTTTAAAATAGTCTAATGGTATAGACTCACCATATGCTACCATATAAATTTGACTCAGCATAAATATTAGAAGCATATAAATCAAGACTCTCACAAAGCTACAACAACATACACACACACTTGGAGTAACAATTTCACTAGGTCATAAATTCAATAGTTTGACTATGTTCAAGTCTAATGAAAATCTCCATGTAAAAAATTGGATACCAATTGTTAATACCTTTGATGCCAAAAATTGAGAAAGTGTCAATTTATTATTCTCTCCTACTGATCATGATATTTTCACCAGTGTTTTTTCTCTTCAAAAATATAATGTCTGATACCAATTATTAATGTTACAGTCTGGAAGAAACACAACAATTGTACCACTCATTATATCTGCAACATATAATCTAATAATTCAAGAAACATTAATATGCATCAAAAACACCACCAACCTCTCACTTTCACACTTATCCTTAACAATATTATAGAACTAATATTAATTGATGTACTACTAATACCTTCATATTAACCTGTTGTGCTTCTTTCTCATTTTCTATGCTTGCTATTTTCTTAATCTGCATTGGATTACTGATTGGAAAATGAATGATACTATCAATTAGATCCATCATGGGAATATCGAACTTAAATCTAATTATTACCTTCTTACCGTAAAACCTCTTATTTTATTTTAAACAAGAAAATATCTTCCTTAGAAGGTGCACCCATTTTCTAAGAAGTTCTAATAACTACCATTGAAAGGAAGCTCCCACTCCCCAATTTATCAAATACCACTGAAAGGAGCTACTACCCCCAGTTTATTTTTCTAGAATCCACTAAGAGGAAGCCCATGCCACTTCTTTGTAGTCATTTGATCAACTTACGAGAAGAAACCACCGAAATTTTGAGGCTCCCACCCCCAAGCTATTATTCAAAAAACTACTCAGATAGAAGCATCTACTGCATAAAGTGAAAAAATCCATTTGATATCCATGACGATACCTCTTTCAGAAAATTTTAAAACTCAAATCAGTAAGTCTCTTCTTTCTATAAAATAAACATAATTTCCCCTCTTTCTTTTACACACCTCAACTACCTATCTCAACACCTCTTCCACTGTCAAAATACCTTCAACAAATACTATTCATTTATTTCTGACCTCTATTGCATACACCAAAAAAACCATCATCACCAATATCACCAATACAACCAATGCATTATTTTAATTCTAAAACACCTTTCAGACACCAAATCTAATCTCTAATTCACCCCTGATGCATAATACAATATGAATTTTGTTGCATCAATAACCACCAACTTGGTTGTTCAATTCTCCTTATAAAGAATTTGATTTGATATTTTTAGTTAACTTTTGCACTTTTACATGCATGAAATCTTATTTTTAACTCATCTATCACTTCTGTTAGGTATTATTTATATTTTCAAGTTGCCTTCAATCTCTTCTCTACTATATTTATATGAAAAACTGCCTTAAACATCCTAAATTTGAAATTCTGAAATTACACAGGAATTAACAGTGAATTTTGTTGCAGTTCCAAATATAGAAAACTTTCATATTTGGCCACAACTGAAAAATATACCACCAAGTATTTCCATGCTTCTAGTTAGATGCAGAGTCATTCATGTTCATTTCACCATTTTTAATGCACTATCAATTTGGTGAAATGCACCAAATTTTGCATAAAACGCTAAATATAGTTGTTAACTTATTCATGCCTAGCTCGGGCCCTCGGTCACATTAACACCATGAAAGCATGTCCTAGAGATTAATATTAGCCCCCAAAATTTATAATCAAGGATTTAGATTGGCTTAGCTTCTAGTCACAAAACCACACATGATACCATGTCATGGAGAGGCCTTTGGGCCATGGTTTTATTTCCCTAGGAAAAAGACAATGGTACTATAATAAAAATAGCAAGGTAAATTTTTAGGGATTATTTTTCATGATGGGACAACCTTCTGATTGGTCCATCACTCCTTGTCATCCACCAACCTAAATTCCATAGTGTACCAACATCAACTCCATGTACTTTTCAGTCTATGCACCCTAAAAAACACCTAGGGTCATTCTATTGGGGTGATGTGTCCCATGGTACCATCTATGCTTTGCTTACTCGAATATGATTACTTTGTTTCACTCATCATCCATTATCGTGTTTTTTATTGTGTCCTGATGACTTGATACCCATGTTTTAAAACTTTGCAGTTTGTTTAGAAATTTTTGGGGTGTGTAGAGTTTTAGGGAATAGGATGATTTAAAATGCTACCGAGATATACGCCACTATGTCTACCACATTTCCACATGTCATTTTCTAAGTGGTACCATGTGTCACTTGATTTTTTCCCACTTGGGCACCAAAAAATGTAAAAAAATACATGCCACATGTCATCGTCCTTGAGTGCCATGTCTCTCGGGACTTTCAGACACTGACCTCATGCTAATTTCATCATACCACTATGGCTCCATGTCACTCTTTTATCCAATTTCATCTCGCCATGTGGCATTATCACATTTTTACATGCTATCAACTGTCCATGTCATCATACATAGGTGAGGGAGGTCCAAACCTTCATTTTTCTTCAAATATATTTATGAAAGTATAAATATTGGTTCATTAATTTCTTAATTGAAATACCTCAATATGCCATCTAGGATATTTTCTTGCCATGTTCGTATTTTCCTCTATGTCACCCCGTAACTCTATCATCCCAAAATATTAGAGTTGAGCCTACTTTGGAAATCTCTAGGGAAATTCTTATGGGCTTACTTATCTTGTGGGTCCTCCTTGCAAAGCCTTAACAATTGAACTTCCATCAATCACCTCTTTCCAATGAAATTTTGTGTCCAGCCACCTCATCTTGATGCCTTTTCCTCCTAGGGAATTTTCCATGTGCTCCCTTTCGAACTCTTAGGGAAAAAATTTCAGGGTGATGTGCTTATAGGGTCCCCTACTTTGTAAAATTATTCTAGTCAATTGTGTGGGCTCAACCACTATATATAATGCATCATCTTGTTGTTCTGTCATCCTGGGATCCTAGAACTCTGGTATTTTGGAATTTGTTTTAAATTCATGGGGTAATACCAATAGGGTGATATGTCATATGGGGTCCTCACTCAGAAGACTTGTACTAGTTTTTTAAATTGTTGCAGTGATGTGTCGAGCTACCTCATTCTTCCAAGTTTGGACACAACCATGGAATTTTCCAAACTAACACTAAGTAACCCCTTAACACTAATTTAGATCTAAAACCTGGGATTTTTAGTCTGTTGACTTCAACCTTTAATAAAATTTGATCTTGGAGGTATCTTTCATAGTTATATATACCATTGGAAATATCTTTCCAAGAACTATCCATCTGAGTGATTAGAGGCTCAGTATTTTATCTCAAAAAATAAAATTCTTAGAATTGAATAAAACAAAAATGACAATGACCAACCCATTGCAAGGAATCCCACGCAATTAATTTCGTTGAAAACTGAGTTCAGATGAAGGAGTGATGCTCTCCTGATTGTCATTCAGAACGGGCAATTTTTTATTAAAAAAAATTGCAGAAAAAGTACAGAATGATGACAAGGCAGCCCGGTCAGCATTCAGAAATCTTCTTTAATTTTAGTCCAATGAGACTATGACAAGTGTCATCTCCAGATTCACCAATGTTGCTTGGGGAATTTGGAATTTTCTCTTATTTCCTAAGTTTGGAATTATTAATATGCTGGATAATTTTATTGGTTGAATTTATAGGCCAAAGGGGATGGGCACATGGCGCAGCCGAGAGCCAAAGTAATCTGATGGATAATCTGCACTTGGAAAGCGCATGCATTACATATTCTAAGGTCAAAATTTGGGCACATATATGTTTTATTCCCAAGTTTGAATCAAATGTGGTTGCCGCTTATTACTTGCAATGTATCACAAACATATATTATAACCAAAGTTCGTAGACTAAGGTTCATCACATATTGTGTTCAAAAAAATGATTCGTGATTTGAAATAAGGTGGGTCCTACCAATCACATTAAGGGTTTAGGAGCGGATGTGAATTCATTATCGGGTGGAGAATCTACAATTTCACAATAGCGATAAGTGACATTGCAGTAAGGTTATCAAATTCAGAGCTGCAATGCAATGCAAAGTTGTGATGTGATATATCGCATCAGGGTATCACAATCACAAGAAGGAGGAGGCAACATAGAAGGATTTATAGTGGATCTGTGATCTATGATAAGTGTTGTGCTGTGATCTGCGATAAGTACTGCGATGCGATCTATAGAGTTTTAAATGCATTTAAACCAAGTTTCAATATGTAATACGTGGTTATGTTATGTTAACAGATAGGTGCGGGTTAGCGCTAAACGCGCTTAACCCCACTTAAACACAACTTATCACATGCTTAATTAATATTAAAATCACGCTTATCCTAATTAATTTCATACTTATCTTGGCAGAAGATATGGCAGACCTGCCAAATGCGGAGCAGCTCCACATTTAGAGGAGTTAACAGGCATACTTCTAGAATTAGTGGAGAAATTGCAAGGAAATTAGATTTTTCCGTAAATGAGGAAATATTCGACCAATTTAGGTGCAAATATAGTCATTCCTAGAATATTTTGATGATTTGGAGCAATTGGAATAAGTTTCAGAGGCATAATAGGTCATCTACATAGGTTTTTGTTGCCATGAATATTTTTGAAGCCATGGGCCACTAGGAGGGAAGGCTATGCCTAGAGCATCTGGTAACCAAATTGGCTAAAAAAATAGCCATTTATGATATAATTCGATGTTTTAAACTCATTGGAATAGGTTCCAAAAGCACTTTATGCATGTAAAAAAAAATTTGGGCAAATTTGAGCTAATACATAGGCCCAATCTATGGAGATGGACCAAGGAGATGTAGTCCAGGAGGGGTGAAATCCTTCATAAAAAATATGTTTTATCAGTTTGTGTGGTTTGGTGCCATTTATGTTTTTGTTGTTCAACATTTTAAATTCATGCTTTATTCTTTCAAAAACTCATAAGAGGTACATTATGTTAGGTGTTGGAGATACCAATGGACATTCAGAAGAGGAAGTTGTCAAGAGAGACTTCAAAGACATCCAGAGAATGGTTAAAATCATGTTTGATGCATTCACTACATAAAGAGAAAGAGGAGGTTCTAAGCCTTCATATGGAGAAGTAACTTTAGATGCTAAGAAGGATGAAGAGAAGAGTTCAAATGGAAGTAGAGGAAAGCCATGTCCATCTCCACCATCTTTATAATCCTCATCATCCCCATTTGCATTGTTGTGTCCTAAGAAACAATGCCTTTGCTATGGTAAGGAATCAGTTATTAAGACATATATATATATATATATATATATATATATATATATATATATATATATATATATATATATATATATATATATATATATATGTTGCCGTAAATTTAATGTCACAAGGTCTTTGCTTAATCACCTTCAGAGATTTTTAATCAAACCCTCAAAAATCAAATGAAACAAATGCTTCACAATGCCATTATCTGCTGATATTAAATGGAATGATTTAGAAGAACATGAAGGAATGAAGCCCAAACTGATATGATGATAAACATTATCTATCACTTTAAACTTCAGCAGAATTTTAAGACAGAGGAATAGTTAAAATGAAGGAGCACCCATTAAGGATTTTTAACTCTTATTCACATATGTAAAAAGAGACCTGCAGCTTCATTACTTCATTTTATTCATAGACAGAAAATACAGAATGTAAACTGGAAAAAAATATCAATATCAAAAAATTTCATAATCTTGATCTTAATTCATTAATAATTTGAATGTTGAGTAAAAAATTGGCAGTAGTCTGAAGGTCCAAAACTCAGAACCTTTCCCTTTCAATTCTTTTACTTTAAAATATAATGCAAATTAGTTTGTAACTGCTGAAACTACTCCTAACTACTCAAACTACCTGAAACTTCTCAAACCACCTATTACATATCATTGAAAAGTCTTATTACAATCACATTATCTTAAAAGAGATAAAATAATGTTGAGATTTTGTATATATTAATTTGGCTAAAATCTCATGGATAATGCCAACAATAGGATTTGTTCCTAAACTAATTGCATCAAATCCTGATGAGGAGATATTCTATCCTATTTTTTTGTGATAGAATTTATTATTCAGTTTCTTCTCTACATCTATAAATTGTAAGCCTGTAGAGGAAAATTAGATGTGAGAGGTGTGAGGAAGAGGAAGTGCAGATGTGCAAATCTATTGTTGTAATCTCCTGTTGAGTAATAAGATTGTCGATACCTCTGTTTGGTGGATGTAACCGAGATTGGTTGGGTGAACCACGTTAAATGTTTTCTTCATTTTATATGCTATTTTTGTGATTTTATATTATTTTCTGTTGTGTTAATTTTGACAATTGGTATCAGAGAATAGGTGTTTGCTATGCGTTCGGAGCACTCGTCAGGAGGGTGGATTTGGACTGAGCCTTCCTTGGATGCTTTCAAGCAGCGTGGGTGAGAACGTTGTGCATGCTTTGCATCTGTGGGCTATTTGCTGGAGGATCCAATTTTCCGTGAGATGGTATCGGAGCAAAGCCGAGTTTATGTTTGTGAAGGAGTAGTGTCTCAGTGCAATGATAAATAAACGAGGCTCATGAAAATTGTCACGAGGGATTGACTGAAGTTTATTGCTTCTGAAATAAGTAAAAGGAACATATTTACGGTCTTCAGTTTTGTTTTTGCTGGTGGAATTTCTGTGTATATGTGAGATTGTTAGCGTAGAGAAATATATGGAAAATGTGCAATAAATTAAACCCGTGCCTGCTGAAAGAGGAGTGTCAATAATCCAAGGAGTTGCAGTGTTATAGGTTGTAGGTTTGATGGCGTTGGTTTGGAGGCGAAGCATGGATGCTGCCAAGCCATGGGCTGTCGAGGGCTATAAGATGCCCAACCCTAAGCCATGAGAATTCAAGTGTTTGTGGATTCTTTGCAAGCGGTTGAACAACGTTGTGAGCTTAAGGAAGAACTTTGATTTTTGGAGAAACTTTTGTGCAGAGGTGTAATGCGTGGGAAGAATTTCGGCTCTATATTTTAGAAAAATTGAAGGGTTGGAGGCCCAAGGTTTTAACTTTACAAAGGGGAATCTGTAAATCGTTTCAAAAAGGTCAACTCGGCCCTTGTGCATTCCCCGAGGAATTTAAAGGGGCTGCCTTGAAACAGAGGGTAATCGAGTGGTAGGCAAATTCCATATTCAAAAGAGTAAAGGCCGAGCTTGAACTAAGAGTTGGACATTTTGTTAAATTTAGCTATTTTTACTTTGTTAACTCGGGATCTCCATTTTTTTAGTATTTGCTATTTACAATTTGTGGCTGTATAATTTGGTGAAATAATTGCATGTTTTGAAAAGGGGTTTTTTAATCAAATTTTTAATTTGATTTAAAAGTTAAATTAACTATGGAAAAAAATCAAAGTGCTTGGTTTGAGATCGAGAAGTTCAATGGGAAAAATAACTCCGAAATCTGGAAAGTCAAGATGCACGATTTACTCGTACAAAAAGGTGTGGAAAAGGCACTTTTGGAAAAATCCAAACAACCTCTTGCCATGATAGATGACGAATGGAGTGACATCAATGACAGAGCACTCAACGGCATATTATTGTGTTTGGCGGGTGATGTTTTATTTAACATCGTGTCAGAGAAAACAACCGCTGGTCTATGGACAAAGCTAGAAAAACTGTACAAGACTAAATCCTTAACCAACATGATTCTTCTGAAAATAGAGTTGTACAGCTTGCGCATGAAGGAAGGTATGACAATAGCTGATCATTTGAGTACCTTTAATACACTCTTGGTGCAGTTAGATAGCATAGAAGTAAAATTTTATTCAGAAGATAAAGCTATAACTTTATTATGCTCTTTTCCCGAGTCATGGGATCATTTTTTTACTTCTGTAAGTCTTAGTTCATTAGAAACCCTTGAATTTGATGATGTTGTTGGAGCTATGCTATCTGAAGAAACTAGGAAAAGTTCAAATTTAGAAACCTATATATCAAAAGAAATGATGGTTAGAGGTCGATCTAAAGAAAAACGCTTCAGTCAGACAAATAACTCTCAGTAAAAATAGAAGGGGAAGAAGAGTAAGATAAAGTGCTATTTTTGTGGAAAATCGGGACATTTGAAGAAGGACTGTTGGAAGAGGTAGAAAACATCCAAAGGAGACTCTTCAACAGAAAATAAAGAGGCAAACACAACAGATACAGGTTCAGGTTCGGCATCTGTTTCAGGTATAAGTGATGAAGTTCTTTCAGTTAATTTTTTAAATCATGATCAACATTGGCTGTTAGATTATGGTGCATCCAATCACATTTGCATTCATAAAGAGTGGTTTAAATATTATAAGTCAATTAATGATGGAGTAGTTTACATGGGAAATGATGTCTCATGTAATGTTGTGGGAATTGGAAGCATCCAGATTAAAATGTTTGGTGGGACAAATAAAATCTTAACTAATGTAAGACATGTGCCTGAACTCAGAAAAAATCTTATTTCTCTAGGAGTGTTAGACACAAATGGATATAAAACTTTTATTCAAGGTGGAGTAATGAAAATTTACAAAGGAATCCTATTAGTAATGAAAGCAAAGAAGGTTGGAAATATTTTTCAGTTACAAGGAAGAACAGAGTCAGATCATGCTTCTAATGTATCTGAAAATGACAGTGATTCTATTCGACTATGGCATCAATGGTTGGGCCATATGAGAAAAAGAGGATTAGAAAATTTATCTGATTGTATGTTACTTCCTAGTTTAAAATCTTCTAAGTTATATTTCTGCAAACATTGTATTTATCGGAAACAAAGCAAGCAAAAATTTAAAACTGGAAAACATACTAGTAAAGGAATCCTTGATTATATCCATTATGAAGTTTGGAGTCCATATCCTACAACCTCATATGGATGATCATCATATTTTGTATCTTTTATAGATGATTTCTCTAGAAAAGTATGGGTCTACATGTTAAAAAGAAAGGCTAACGTATTCACAGTTTTCAAGCAGTTTAGAGCATTAGTTGAAAATATCACTGGAAGAACCATTAAATGTTTAAGAACTAACAATGGTGGTGATTTTACTTCAAATTCATTTGATATCTATTGCAAGGAATTTTGGATCGAAAGACATAGAACTACTGCTTATACTCCTCAGCAAAATGGAGTTTCTGAACGCATGAACAAGACTCTCTTAGAAAGAGCAAGAAGTATGCTGAGTAAGGCCAATTTGCAAAAGGAATTATGGACAGAAGTAGTCTCTATGACTTTATATTTGATAAATCGATCACGATCAACTACAATATGATGCAAAATTACTCAAGAGGTATGGAAAGGTCATCCTTGTGATTATTCTAAACTGAAATTTTTTGGTTGTGATGCATATGCTCTAATTCTGAAACATCATCGTTCTAAATTAGATCCTAAATCAGAAAGATATATATTTTTTGGATATGGTGATGGGATTAAGGGATAAAAGTTGTGGGATCCTACTACTCACAAGATCATCATTAACAAAGATGTTATATTCAATGAATCTTCACTTGATAATCCAGATGTAGATAATAAATTGAAACAGGAAAATGTACCTAAGTTTCAACATATTTAGTTTGAAACCAGTTCAAATACTGATAATAGTAAAGATGAACAAGTTTCAGATGAAGATCATGAAGAAGTTCCTACAAAGAATAATCAACAAATTGTGGAAGAACCAGAAACATCTTTGAGAAGGTCCACGAGAATCATACATCCTCCTAAAAGGTATGATGATTATGTTACTTCAGTTGCTTTAACCACTAATGATGATGAACCTTTATGCTATCAGGAAGCTATAAAATGTTCTAATAGTAATAAGTGGAAAGAAGCTATGAAGGATGAGATAAAGGCATTAGATAAGAATGCCACATGGGATCTGGTAGAACTTCCTAAAGACAGAAAAATTGTAGGACGCAAATGGGTTTACAAATTGAAAAAGGGTGTTGATGATAAAGAAGACAGGTACAAAGCGAGGCTGGTTGTGAAAGGTTTTTCTCAAAAATCATGAATTGAATTTCATGAGATATTTTCACCAATTGTTAAAATATTTTCAATTCGGATTGTCTTAGCATTAATTGCTTTACTTGATTTAGAATTACAACAAATATATGTTAAGACTGCATTCTTACACGGAGATTTAGTTGAAGAGATTTATATGGAACAACCTGAAGGGTTTTTTCAAAATCACAACAAGAAATTTGTCTGTAGGCTCAACAAATCATTGTATGGTCTGAAGTAGTCGCCGAGACAATGGTACAAGAAATTTGATTCTTTCATGATGAGCCAAAATTATATAAGAAGTGAATATGATCATTGTGCTTACTTTAAGAAATTAAGTAATGTCATATTCATTATCTTAGTATTATATGTTGATGATATGCTTTTAGCAAGAAAAATCATAACTATGATCAATAGGTTAAAGGCTCATATGGCTAGGACGTTTGATATGAAAGATCTAGGAGCAGCAAGACAGATTTTGGGCATGGATATTTTCAGACATAGGAGCAATGGTAAGCTGTGGTTATCATAACAAAATTATATTGAGAAAATACTCTTAAGATTTGGTATGAACAATGTGAAGCCAGTTTCAGTCCCTTTAGCTTCCCATTTTAAGATTTCTTCAAGTTTATGTCCTAACACAAATGGAGAAAAGGAATATATGTCTCGAATACCATATGTTAATGCAGTAGGAAGTTTGATGTATGCGATGGTTTGTACATGACCAGATATTTCACATGCAGTTGGGGTTGTCAGTAGTTATATGGAAAATCCAGGGAAAGAACACTGGGCAGCAGTGAAATGGGTGCTTCGGTATCTGAGAGGCACAAGTGATTACTGTATCACTTATGATAGAAATAGTGAATTTGTTTGCGGATATTTTGATTCCAATTTTGCAGGCGATTTGGATAAGAGAAGGCCAACTTCAGGATATGTCTTTACTCTTGTAGGTGGAGCTATTAGCTAGATGTAAAAGCTACAAAACATTGTTTCTTTATCCACTACAGAAGCAGAATACATAGCTGCTTCACATGCTTGCAAAGAAGTTGTTTGGTTGAAAGGTTTTTTTGGTGAGTTTGGTAGGTTGCAAGACAACATTAAGTTATTTTGTGATAGTCAAAGTGAAATTCACTTGGCTAAAAATCCAGCCTATCATAGTAAATCAAAGAATTTACCTATAAAGTACCATTTTGTAAGACAGGTTATCACTAAACGGGGTGTCTCTCTTGAAAAGTGCACAAAAAGGAAAATTTTGCAGACATGTTCACGAAACCAGTTTTATTAGAGAAGCTACAATGGTGTTTAGCTTCTCTTGGCTTGCAAAAAAAATGAAAAGAATAAACAGGAACGAGGTATCAAGCTAATTGTTGTCAAGGTGGATATTGTTGAGATTTTGTATATATTAATTTGGCTAAAATATCATGGACAATGCCAATAATAGGATTTGTTCCTAAACTGATTGCATAAAATCCTGATGAGGAGATATTCTATCCTATTTTGTTATGATAGAATTTATTATTCAATTTATTCTCTACATCTATAAATTGTAAGCCTGTAGAGGCAAATTAAATGTGAGAGGTGTGAGGAAGAGGAAGTGCAGATGTGAAAATCTGCTGTTGTAATCTCTTATTGAGTAATAATATTGCCGATACCTCTGTTTGGTGGATGTAACTGAGATTGGTTGGGTGAACCATGTTAAATGTTGTCTTCATTTTATATGTTGGGTGTGTATTTTATATTGTTTTCCGCTATGTTAATTTTGGCAAATAAAAATTAAATCTTAATCTATTTGCTGAATATGTATTGGTCCCACTTCTTCTGTATTCTCTTGACTTGCTGACTTGTCTTTCTTTGAAGTTGACAAATCCTTAGGTAGAACAGTCATCCAGGCTCTGCATTTCTTCCAAACCTCAATGTTTGTCTTAGGTGAATTAATCAGCCTATGATATTCCAATCTAAAAGCAATGATCCTATTGAATGTTGGCCTCTCTATAAATAGGGTTTTCACCAACCCTAACAGTTGAAAATGTCTTTGAAGGAAATTAATCATTGTTGTTCCTTTTAGAATCTGAGTCTTTTCATGAGAGTTGTCAACTTTTCTTTTTTCCAATACTAGTAGTGGTTCATAAGAATCCCATGATAGAAGGCTGCCTCCAAGGCCCCAACATGATGGAAAACCTTCCCTGGCTCTTTTGTCATATAAATTGTCAAATTTGTTGACTTCTTCTTTAATCTCTGTCAACATTTTCTCTGTAGTCTTCCTGCAATCATTCTTAACAATCAATTTGTTAATTTATATAGCATACAAAATCCTATCTTTAATATCATTATCCTCTAGTTCTTGGTCAGTCTTAGAATTAATGAAATCAATAAATATCCTTGCCCAGATAGCTCTATTAATTGTATTCTGCTTTTCTTCCATAACCTGCTCCTCAAAATATCTGATAATGCTTCTTTCTTTTGATAAAATAGTCAGAAAACCCCAAATTGCTTTCATTTCTTCAATAATATCCTTCCATATAATATCTTTAGCCTATATCAAAGATATGTTTCCCTTTAACTTTCCCTTCAGAATTTTTATTTCAACATCAGTTGTTTGACAATTTGTCTTGTATTTATTGATTTCCCCATCTTTGGCTTGCATAATATTTGTCACTGTCTCCAAGTAATTTTGTGCCCTTTTGAGATCTCTCTCTGCCATCTTCAGTTCAGTATTCAATTGAGTTATCTGTGATGTTGGGTCCTCATTACCAGATGGAAAAACAATAGTGCAGGTATGAGAATCAATATGATTACTTAATGACAGAGAAGTTTCCTTTAACTTTGTAATATATTCCTCTTTATGCAAAATATGTTGAAGAAGGTTATCTTTCTCATTTTCCACTTCTGCTACTTCTACTGCCATAGAATTCTCCCCTATGGGCAACTTCAGCTTTTTCTTCAACACAAATTTTTTTTATTCTGCACTCTGTAATAACTTTTGCACAGTAGACTTGTCACTTGGATCTACTCCAATCTTTACAATTATATCTTTAAGTTCCTCATTCTGTGTATTCAAAGCTTTGGAGTTGGATTTTTCCAATTTCAGCTGCTTGATGACCCTTCCTAACATGTTCTCAACTTTTATAGCCATTTCATTAGTTTTGGTCAAATCATTTAATATCAGTTGACCTGTTTTCATATGTCATTTTACTTTATCAAGCAGAGGAATATTCCTTACATCAACAATTATATTTACAGTATTAAAATTATTATATGATCCTATAGTCATATTAGGGGGATGAGAAAGAGAAATCTTAAACTAATCTTTTTCAAGATTCATGGCAATCAACAATCTTGTTTGATCTAGAGTTATTTGATACTCAGCCTGTACCTCCATGCTACCCTTCATCTTCTGATTTCTTTCAAAAATCTCAGAAAATACTTGTTTAAGAAAGGGTACTTACTCCTGAGCCTCTTCATTTCTTCTTGGTGAGGCCGGGAAATTTTGTTCATCTCCCAATTGTAGTGAGAAACCAAGTTGAGAAACTTCTAAGTCTTCATTAAGCTTTGTTCTCTTTTCCATTCTCAGCTCTTCATCCTCTGAATCAATCACTACTTCTTTACCCCTCTTGTTAGATTTCTCAAATATGACAAGAGTTTGTACATTTGAGCCCAAAAAACCTGCAAAAACCCCATTTTCCAGCTTTTCTATATCGGGTCTTCTTTCATGAATAAATGCTAAATATACATTTTCAATCCTCCTATTTGAAATCACTTTATGGGGGTCATAAGCCAACTTTTCTCCTAACAAAAAATGCATTCTATCTAACATCATAGTGACTTCATCAACTACCTATCTCATATTGACTATAAAAGGACCCACAATGATAGGTAGCTTAAACATATGACCCTTTTTCATAGGCACAAAATGTACTTGGTCAACATTTAAACTCTTCCTAATGAAATCCAAAGAAAATAATCTCATTGGCACAAACACAAGAAGTCTATATTGTTCTACCCTAGCCCCATAAAGTCTAATTTCTGAATGGTCTTCAAAAACATACCAATCACCAAACTTACAATGTGTTACCAACTGTAAGAATTCTTGAGCCTTCGGCAGGAAGCATGGGGGAGGAACCCCACTCAGAAATTTGTATGCAGTAGACATAAAATGGTTTAAAAAATCAAACAAACCTTCCTCATTATGTTATTTTCTTACTATGTCAGTCCAAAATACTACTAACTGCCTCTTTTTATTTGTATCCATGATATTTAACCCCGGATGCAAGAATTCTTATACATTTTGATATAAAAAGAGATAAATAATAAGAGAGGGGAACCTGAATGACCCTGTCAGTGATAGGCTCATGAGCTGAGTATTGACAACTTATTGCCAATATGAAGGAATATCCAACACTACCCATGGCTTCATCATCAAAGAAAACATTCCCATAACTGATTTTTCTATTGTGTTGTCATCTTCTTTCCCCAATATCTTTGAAATGCACCTCAACACTGGTCGTACTTCTTCATCGAAAACCTCCATGGAGAATTATTTACTGTCAGGCACAAACCGCTTCATATTTGGCTTCAGGAAAAATTTGAATTCATTGAATTCCTAACCTACAAAGCTATCATAATATGTTATCAATGAATCATCAGTGAATTGGACATAGGATTATGACTCGGGGTAACACAAAGCTTGATGAGTTAATAGAGTTGAGACCTGCAAGACATTTTCTCCTTGATAATTCATCACGAAACACTTGCCTAGGTACATGAAAGACACTAACCAATACATAAACTCAGGAAAAAGGTGCATTCTTGGAATGCATGCAGACAGTACACCTATTTTGAGCATGGCAGTGAAAATTGGTGAGGCTTTTTCATTCAGACAGACTTGTTGATAGAACTGAAGATGATCTAGGGAAAAAATAGTATCTTGAATATCCCTCTCAGTGTCCATGAGAGGAATATGACTAGATGAACCTGACATAGATGGACGCTTGGCCATAATTCTGATTGGGGTGATGAACAATGAAAAGGTGGTGAATAAAAATGAAAGGCAGAGACACAGAAAAATTGATAAGTGCAAAAGAATAACAATAACCTTGTGAAATGAAGACCAATTTTAAATGGGTGATGCGGGTTTGTGAAATAAATTTTGAATTGACACGCCAAAAGATTGTTAAATGGTACTATGACGTGGTTAGTAGTTGTCACTAGATGCTTACGTCATTGCAGGAGCCTTGAAGGTATGGAGGACTTATCAGGGTCATGCCTCCATAGTTAATCTTAACCGTAGATCTCGATCGACCTCGCAATCAACTAGGTCAATTGCGGAGGCACCTTCCTTGTTAACTAATGCGCTAAAAGCGTCCGCAGGTTACCACTTTCATTTATTTCTAAACGAATCATCGGATCCCGCTCATAAACCTGCTCATTATTTAACTGAGTTTTGGGACCTTCTTTCATGAAACGTTTAAAGTATTAAACTTTACACTTTATACTTTTATGCTAAAGTATGAGAAACATTATACTTTATCATACATTTTCATGGTTTTCTATTTTTTTGTACTTTTGAAAATTTTAAAATAAAGGATATTGCAAATGAGCCACAACATTCACCATCTTCCACTTCCACCAAAAATACCACTCACACTCACTCAAAAGCCACAAAAGGAAAAAATCCATTACTCAAATTGGACATTAAGTTTTAAGAACCCATGTACAATGGCAAGGTAAATGAAGAGAGGCTTGACAATTGGATATGTCAATTTGAGGTGTATTACAGAATTTAAAACCTTCATGAAGACAACATAAAGATCCAGTTGGATTCATTAAGGCTAGAAGGAGATGCAGTAGTTTGGTGGGAAGCAATGACTTAAGAGGAAATGAAAATCCATGGTAAGATATCCATTTCTTGGGTTGAATTTATTTCTTCCATTAAAATATAGTTTTATCCATTAGCCTATATGAAAAAAGCTATTATGAGTTGGAAAAATTTTAAGCAACTCAAGGGTCAAACAATTCAAGAGTATACCCCAGAGTTTAGAAAGAGAGCTTTGTTATTAGGAGTAAATTTGAATTCCCAGGACACACTCTTGAAATATAATGGGGGGTTACATTCCTATTTGAAGCATACTATTCTTATGTTTAACGCAAGAAATTTAGGTGAAGTTTGTGTACAAGCCACACACTTAGAGGCAAGGGGAAAACAAGGCATAAAGGGGAAAGAGGAAAGTGAGGGTAAAGGGAAAGGAAATTTTTTTGGAAGAGGAAAAAGAAATAGTTCTGTAAAACAAGAGAAGGAAAAAATCACATGCAAGAACTGTTCAAAGACTGGCCATGATGAATACCACTGTTGACAACTTCATCCAGAATTGAAATCAAATAGACTGAAAACCAAAGAGAAGGGAAAAATTGTTGCTATAGTTGAACAAGACTTAGGGTCAGATTCAGGAGATGAGACAAAAATCACTTCCATGGTTTTGAAAGGTAAACATGTTGCAAGCACTAGTACTTCAAATTCTTCAAATAATACTCATGATGAAGATACATGAATATAAATTTTTCATATTAGAGTTGTCTCTAAACATACCAAGATTGATACACTTTTTGATAGTGGGTCACAAGCTAACTTGATTTACAAATATTTGGTTAAGAAGCTAGGCCTTGAAAATATTATACATCCAATACCATATCCTTTGGGTTGGATATGCAAGAATGCAAACTCGTAGGTTACAAGGAAGTGCTTACTAAGATTCGCCATTAACTCAAAATTTCTTGATGAAGTTGAGCTTGATGTGGTGACGCTTGAGATATTAGGTATTGTACTCGGAAGTCCTTATCTGTATGATAGGAAATTTGTATTTCATCACCATGAGAACAAGTATCTCTTGTTTAAGGATGGCATTGAGTACATAATTAGAGTGCATAAGAAGAAGACAATTTTGTCTCTTGTACATGCAAGTGAAATGAAGAGGATAGTGAATGAAAGTCAGAACTTGACATTATTTATGATAAAACAAATAGATGTATTGAATCACACTTTTCATAAATATTCTTATTCGTGTAATGAATTTTTTCAAGATGTTAACAGGTTGCCTTTGAAAGAAGGTGAAAAACATTTGCATCAGTTAACATTGGTGTTCAGCGGTGTTGGAAACAACATGTCGATGCAAGAGAGTGCAGGGGTCAAAGAGAAAGTGGAAAAGCGGCTTGGAAAAGAAGGCATGGGTTCCACAAATGCTTATTTCTTGTTTCCAAAAGGTACATGGCAACGATGAAAATACTTTCTCAAGAGTCGACACAAGTACAAGGAAAAATAAGCTAAAACTCGCCACGGTGACAGTGTGCAAGGTGAGAAAATTTCTAATTTTTTTTTTATTGTTGACCAAGGTAGGAACAAGATGGTTTCTGCAAAAATAGATTATTTTTCTGCAAATTTAGAAATATTTCAGCATGACTGTATCAATGACAACAACAGAAGGTCACAAGAATCGAGGAAAAAATTGACTTTTTATGAAAAGCTCCAAATGATGAAATTGGGAAAATTTGAATGGATAGAGACTGGAAGGCTGAGGGAATAGTCAAATCATCCACATAATCAGTAATGAAGAGATATTTTGGGGTACAAACGACTTCTAGTGGGGAGGAATGATCAGAGGCTCAATATTTTAGCTCAAAAATTGAAAGTGTTTAGAATTGAATGAAGCCAGAACGATAGTGACCGACCCATCGCAAGGAATCCAACGCAACTCATTTCATTGAAAACTGAGTTCATATGAAGGAGTACTATGCTGATCGTTGTTTAAAACATGCAAAATTTTATTAAAAAAAATTGCAGAATAGGTATAGGATGATGACATGGCAGCCCAGTCAACATTCAGGAATCTTCTTTAGTTTTAGTCCAATGGGAATGTGATAAGTGTTATCTCCATATTCGCTAATGTTTCTTGGGGAAATTGAATTTTTCTCCTATTTCTTAAGTTTGGACTTATTACTATGGTGGATTATTCTATTGGTGGAACTTATAGGCCAATGGGGAAGGGCATGTAGCACAACCGAGAGTCAAAGCAAGCTGGCAGACGATCTTCAGTTGGAAGGTGCATGCATTACATATTCCAAGATCAAAATTTGGGCGCATATATGTTTTATTCCAAAGTTTGAATCAAATATTTTTGGCGCATATTATTGACAATGTATTACAAACATATATTATAACCAAAGTCCATAGGATAAGGTTCATCACATATCGTGTTCAGCAAAATTATTTGCGATTTGTGATAAGGTGGGTCCTTCCAATCGCATCGGGGGTTTAGGAGTGAACATGACTGCATTACCAGGTGGAAAATCTGCGATTTCACGATAGCGATAAGTGATGTGGTGGTAAGGTTATCAGATGCGGAGCTGCGATGCAATATATCGCATCGGGGTATCGCAATGGCAAGAAGGAGAAGGAAACATAGAATGATTTATAGTGGATCTGCAATCTGCGATAAGTGTTACATTGTGATATGCGATATGTGATCTACGATAAGTACTGTGATGCGAACTGCGAAGTTTTAGATGCATTTAAACTGAGTTTTAATATGTAATACTTGGTTATGTTATGTTAACGGATAAGTGCAGGCTAGCGCTAAACGCACTTAACCCCACTTAAACATCACTTATCACCCAGTTAATTAATATTACACTCATGATTATCCTAATTAAGTTCATACTTATCTTGGCGGAAAATATGTTAGACCCACTAAATGTGGAGAAACTCCACATTTAGAGGATTTAACTGGTAGACTTCTAGAATTAGTGGAGAAAGTGTAGGGAAATTAGTTTTTGCCATAACTAATGAAATATTCGACCAAAATGGGTGAGAGGATAGTCATTCTTAGCATAGTTTGATGTTTTGGAGCCATTGGAACAAGTTGCAGAGGAAGAAGAGGCCATCTACATAGGTTTTTGTCGTTGTGAATATTTTTGAAGCCAAGGGCCACCGAGAGGGAAGGTCATGCCCAAAGCATCTCATAACCAAATTGAGTAAAAAAATAGTCGTTTATGATATATTTTGATGTTTTAAACTAATTGAAATAAGTTACAAAAGAATTTGATGCATGTAAATAAAATTTTGAGAAAATTTGAGCTAATACAAAGGCCTAATCTATGAAGCTAGACCAAGGATATGTAGCCTAGGAGGGGTGAACTCCATCAAAACTCTGTTTTATTGTATCTATTTGTGTGGTTTGCTGTCATTTATGTTGTTGGTGTTCAGAATTTTAAATTCATGCTTTATTATTTCAAAAAAAACTCATAAAATTAAGTTTTAATTCCTCTTTTGACACACATATGCAACAAGGGAACTTGCACATCAAGCATAAGATCAGTGAATAAGTTTTATATATGTTGGACCAGGGTCCCATAGATGATTTTGATATGTTCCAACGTTGTGTTTTTTATATATTTTTGTAGTAATTGGTCTTGCGCGGGGCCTTTGGGGCGGGTCAAAGCCCCTAATATATTGTAATGGGTCAAAGGGTAGACCTAGAGTCCGCAAACCACTGTTTGCGGACCACAGTATAGCGTAGGCTATGATGATATAAATAGATGGATAGTTTGAGTCTAAGGAAAAGTAAGTAAGTAAGATTGATGCATATGTACGAACTGTTGAGATCTATTTTGGGTATTTTTGGGGAAGGAATCCTGTTGGATGTGTGCGCGGAGATCCTCAGTCCTGCTGTGTCCAGACCCCGCTGTCTGTGTGTGCGGGTTGTGACTTGGGTTTGTAACTTGGTTTTGGATGCTAATGAACACCGAATCTGTTATGTTATCTGAACTGGTTTTATTCACTTCTGAAGTACCTCTGTGTGATTTGAATTAGCTGAAAGTGTGTCTATGATATATGAATTAGCTATGATTGTGATATTTTGTGATGATAATTGTGGATGCGCACGTGGATACGAAGGTGTTGATCAGATATGCTTAATAATAGTAGTTTTTTTAATGTTTACGTGCTGATTATACTGTCAAGGGCCCGATAGTAGGCTTGTTTATGTGGGAACCTGATAGAGCTCGACAAGATCTGCCTTTATTACCCACTCTCTCCCAGGGTGTGGAAACTTGGTTCCATCACCCACCCATACTACTTCGAGTGAGACCTTGACCTGCGAAAGTACGTCATTTCCAAAGGGGCCAGTAGTATAGTGGTTTGTTGGAAAACATTAACTATGAACCTGGGTCAGGACCCCTCAAACCAACAAATGGTTCCTTTACCGAGACTGGGAGCATTTTGAGAGAGAGATCGGGTAATGCCATGAGGTCATTGGAGACCCAAGAAATTGGAGCTCGAAGACTGGTTCGAAAAACAGATTCAGGAATTTTTTTTAAAAGAGAATCGAAACACAAAACTAATAGTTGAGAAGTGGAAGAACAAATATGTTTTCATAGAATTATATGAAATATTCTTTGTGACTTTTGTGCATGAGCTCGAGGAGTGGCTAGAAAGGCTGGTAGAATTCCAGATGTGTTGGAAAGACGAATGGGTTACGTAGTGGACTCAGGAATTGATTCAAAATTTGGAGAAGGCTGACAACAAAATCACCCGAATTGTAAAACATTGGGTAGATAGTGTGCTAGGAGTATTTGTAACAGAATTCACAGTCGATCAGTTTGTATCCTACTTTGAGGTGGAGCGGAGGTTCTTCAAAGGATTTTGAGGTAAGTTCTTATGAAAATTCTTGTTACTAATTAAAGTATTATTGTTCGAAAAGGGAGTTTTAAAGTGCAACCACACCGAATGAATGAACTTTGATCATAGTGAGAGTACAACATGAAGTGGTAAGTACTACCGAGTCAACCAAGAAGGGGATAGATCTATCTACAACCCATTAAGAGAGCCAGTTGCACACATGGGAACTAGTCCTCTGACTACACCATCATCGAGTCAGCATAAGGGAAAGTACTCCCCTACAACTCCGCCACTACTGAAAGAAGATATGGCCACACACATGAAGCTTCCCACCTTCAAGGGTGTAGGAGACAAAGACATGGACCGATTTTGGTTCATAGCAGAATCAGTATGGACTACACAAAATGTTGCTAGCGATGTTGTAAAAAGGGTGCAGCTATCCCTCACCTTTGAAGGAAGGGCCCTGGATTGGTTCATGGGGTATGTAGGCCAACATGCGGATCCATTAATACAAGAGATTAAGAATGCTTTAAAACAATAATTTCAGAAGCCTAAGTCCTACGCTCAACTGGTGATGGGCTTGAAAGACTTTAGACAAGGACCCACTGAATCGGTATGAGAGGCTAATCAATGACTAAAGAAGGTTATCAGAGATGGGGAATTTAAGCACGAGGATAGAAAACACAAGGAATGGTTCATTGCCATGCTATTACCTCACCTGCATAGACCTATGGATCAACAAGCGATTGAAACGCAAGAGAAATCCTTGGAGATTGCTATGAAGCTAGAAGTTGCGCCAAGAGACGATGCCCAGTTTGGGGTACAATACATCCAGAGACCACTAGAGCCAATGCACCTCGAAATATAGAATTTGTGGAAAGAGCGACTAAAAGAAGCTAGCCCAGATGTATGGTCATAAGATGGAGGTTGTCGGGCCACACCAAGGATCAGTGCCGTCTGTTGATGGACTATATGCAGGCTGGGGGCCCAACTCATTGTGCGCTAAAGAGGCTGCGAGATCAAGCGGTCCCATGTTATTTTGCATTGACTATCGCGTAGCTGGACTACATGATACCAACCACTACCCCATCTTGGTGCCTATGTTCTAGAGTTGAAGAAATAATGTTGTTTATTCTGCTCATCTATGGGATATGACGAACACAGCTACCAGTCATATGACTTAATGATTGATCAAGGAAACTTGTATAGGGTATAGGATGACCCTTCTTCACCACTAGCTCCCTCACCAGAGGCCCAGGGGGGAAGAGGTGGAAACATAGGTCGGGGAAGAGGGAAATTGATCTGTTATAATTGTGGAGAAGTAGGGAACTTCACAAGGGACTGTCCGAACCCTACATGAAAATCTTGCAGATATTTAGACAATTGGATCATGTGATTGAATATTGTCCCATATTGATAGCAAAAATGTAGGAAAAACAACATACGCCAACGCATAATGTGCAAAGGGTTAAGGTAGAACCACATGATGAGGGACCTGGTATAAATGTCATAACGTGCCACGGCATGGCTACTGGAGGAGCTGAGGAAAGAGCTATAGTTGAATCCCTTATCCAAGAAGCATATATTAAAAAGGAAAGCTTAGACCTACAAAAGGAGAAAGAAACCTTCATAGAAGCTCGTAAAGACTTTACCAAGGACAAGGCATATACTTCCAAGGCTGCAACAAACCTAAAAGTGGACGACGAAGTTAAACCATTCCTACATGCATGTATGAAGTTTCTACGCAACCATAGGGTAGTAGAAAATATTCAAGCATTGATAGAAAGTTGCGTAGAAAATACTAACCCTCCAACATAAGTTAAAGATGCTCGCAAACTTTACAAGCATAAGAAACACACTGGTCGGGAAATGTGGCTAACTGCGCAGATTGGTGATTATGAAATGCATCAGGTCATCTTGGATCTGAGATCCGATGCGAATGTCCTGACCAAACAGACGTGGTAGAGGATGGGCGAACCTAAGCTGGAATGGTATACTATACAGCTACGCATGGTTAACCAACATAATATAATACCGTTGGGGAGACTATCAAAGATTATGGTAGATATTGTAGGGGTTAAGGTATACGTGGATTTTGAGGTAATTGAAATTGTAGAGGATGCAGACCCTTATCCTATGCTCCTAGGACTGGATTGGGCATAGACATGGGATGAATTATCAACTTGAAGAAAAGGAGCATGGTTTTTTAGAACGAGGGTACGAGGGTCATAGTCCCTCTAGACCCAGCGAAAGGAGAACGGTATACAGAACCCATGCGTAGAGAATACGACATGGATCCTATCTATAAACTAACCACCTAGGATGAGGATTGAATTAATCCTACGACTGATGGCATGCTTTTCTGGGAGAAAGATAATGAATTTCTCTCTAACTCCGATGGGGAGATTGAAAATTGGCAGAATCAGTTACATGATGTATCTGCATTGCAGTGTCTTAGTTTCACGAAGAGCTTCCAGTGCATCTCCTCAGAGGTAAGAGAACTGCCTTACTTTTATGGTTCTGGTAGTATTAGATATTTCCTTAGAGCATTCAAAGCAGAAGACCCAAGGGAGCGAAGAATGTGGGCACTTAACCTAGCCATGCCTGCGACCCTCTACGTGGTGGTGGGAAACTCATAAGGGGACGTTCTAGGATTGGGATGAATGGCACAAGATGATGATCCTATGGTTTGAACCTCTGGTTCAACTACACATGGAGACTTTCCTTGTCTAAGGGGACCCGGGAAAGCACTTGGCCGCATGGATGGAGGTGTGGTGTGACAGGATCGGGGAAAAATGGGTTCACCCATTCATTCATACCTTGGGGCCAGTCCCACCGTATAGTATTTGGATGTAGAGATACATTAGCGTACCAGCCACTGGGAAACCCTGAGAGTTGATTTTGTCGGGGCGTTCAGATTGATAGGCGGAACTGAGGCATTAGACAAAGCCCTGTAGGACATAGATGCCCTAGTATTGATGAATCATGCACCAATCTGGAATATGGGACACCTACTTGGAATAGGTAGATGGAGGATATTGCTAATTGATGCAATCTATCAATGGAGGAATGTGACAAAGACCCGTGAAATATCACTATCCAGAAAATAGAGGGTGAATGAGCAGTTGTTGGACCCCCATTGTGGACTGTCGATGTGACCAAGCCTCTTAAGCTAAGAGAAGTCAACATTGGAACAGAAAAAAAACCTAAGCTAGCTAATATTGGGGATTACTGGGGTGACGATAATGTTGAAAAGTCATGGAACTTCTCACGAAGTACCAGGATCTCTTTCCTACGAAATTTTCAGAACTCAAGGGTATTACAGGTGACCTAGGGGTCATGCGCATCACTTTAAAACCAAATGCATGCCCTGTCAAGCAGCGACCTTAACGCTTGAACCCTAAGTATAAGTAGAACATCAGGGAAGAAAGTCACAAAATGCTAGCTGCAGGTATCATCGAACTAGTAGAACAGTCAGATTGGGTAAGCCCTATGGTGGTCCAAGAGAAAAAGAATAAAGGAGAAATAAGAATCTACGTGGACCTGCGCAAGCTGAATTTTTTTTGCATACATGAGCCCTTCCCTACGCCATTCTCTGATAAAATCCTCGATATTTTGGGAGGGTAGGAAGCATTCTCGTTCACTGATAGGTTTTCGAGCTACCATCACATCAGGATCGCACTTGAAGATTGTAGAAAAACTGCGTTCGCCACTTAATGGGGATCCTTCTAGTACACCATCATACCGTTTTGGCTCAAGAATGCCCCTGCCATATTTTCGTGGGTAGTGGTCGTAGCATTCAAGGAGTTCATTAAAAAATTCTTAGAGGTATAATTTAACAATTGGACAATATTTGGGTTGGTAAAGAAGCACCTATCGAACTTGCGCATGATGTTGGAAACCTATAGAAAACACTAGATTTCCATAAATATTAATAAGTGCATATTCTATGTACCTTCTGGGATCTTGTTGGGCCACATAGTCTATTAGCAGGGACTGATGGTTGACCCCGCCAAGGTGGCCATTATAATCAACTTAGCAGTCCCTACGAATGAAAAATATTTGCGCTCGATCCTCGGGCACACGAGCTACTATAGGAGTTTTATTCAAGGGTACACACTGATCACAACACCCATGAAAAAAGCTGCTAATGAAGGACGTTTCGTTTTTTTGAGACGCGGAATATCAGAAGATCTTTGAGCTACTCAAGGAAAATATGGTCTCTGCACCTATCCTCGTATTTCCTAATTGGGAAAAGGTTTTCCATGTCCATATAGGTGCTTCAGGGATCACCCTAGGAGCTGTCCCTACGCAGACGGGGGAGGGGGACATTGACCACCCGATTGTGTTTGCTAGTAGAGAAATCTCTAGTGTAGAGCATAACTACTCCATTACTTAGTGATAGGTGTTGGAAATGGTGTATGCTCTGCAGAAATACCGGCATTATCTGCTGGGGGGGCACCTCAAGATGTTCACGGATCACTCGGCTTTGAAGTACCTAGTCAATAAGCCTGTGTTGGGGGGGGATTATTTACCTATGGTTACTACTATTTCAATAATATGACTTTGAGATAATTGTGAAACTAGGGAAATTAAATGTTGGACTAGACCACTTGTCCCGGACCGAGAGTGGTGGAGAACCAACTAACCTAGAGGAAGGATTGCCCGATGTGTAGCTATTTTCTATTAAGGTGGTTGATGAGCAGTTTTCTGATATTATTAAATTGTTAACTACGGGGATGGCACTTGCAGAATATTCAGTACAATAAACAAAGGAGTTGGTATCCTGCACAGCTGACTTTACCATAATTGTGGGCCACTTGTATAATCTAGGATTTGATGAGGTACTGGGAATGTACGTTCTGGAGCATGAAAGACAAGCCATTTTAGCAGAAGCCCATGAACGCATAGCAAGAGGTCACTAATTAGGGAAAGCGACGATGCAAAAGATCTTAAGAGGTAGGATGTGGCAGCCCACACTGCATAGTGACTCTTACAACTACTGCAAATCCTGAGACACATGCCCAAGGACAAGAAGGCCATCGCGCAGGGATGAAATTCCCTTACAACCACAGATGGTCTTGCAGGCATTCAATAAATGGGCAATAGACTTTTTTGGACCCATCAACCCACCAGGGAATAAGACAGGTGCTTGCTACATCATCAGTACGACTGATTACGTAACCCGATGGGTGGAAGCGCAAGCTGTGAAGGATTGTACTGCAAATACCACTATGCACTTCATTTTTTAGCATATCCTAACCAAGTTTGGCTATCCAAAGATCTTGATGAGTGATAGGGGTACGCATTTCATTAATGATACAATAACAACTTTGACTGAGGAGTTTCGAATCCACCATGGAAAAATTACCCCATAGCACCCATAGACAAATGGAATGGTAGAATATTTTAATAAAATTCTCGAACAGGTACTTACCAAGGTCTGTAATGTCGATCGCAGTGATTGGGACATGCGCATCACATTGGTCCTTTGAGCCTATTGGACCACGTGCAAGAAATTTATTGGAAAACACTGTTTTGGATGGTTTATGGAAAGGAGGCCATTATGCCCATGGATTATATCATTCCTAGCATGAACATTGTAGCCTTTACGAACATGGTAGAGCCTGATATCATGGAGGAACACTTAGCGCATCTAGTTTCCTTGGAAGAAGACTGATTCATTGCTAACTTTTATCAACAAGTTTAGAAAGCCCATGAAAAATACTAGCACTATAGGCATATC
This sequence comes from Pinus albicaulis, assembly GCA_034641835.2. Classification (NCBI taxonomy): domain Eukaryota; kingdom Viridiplantae; phylum Streptophyta; class Pinopsida; order Pinales; family Pinaceae; genus Pinus; species Pinus albicaulis. The sequence continues at coordinate 1,111,025,234 of CM076578.1, read as the reverse complement.
TTGCAGAAGTTGTTTAAATAAGGCGAGCTAGCATTATTATATGATAGCTAGTTTGCACACTACCCCAGGAAATTCCACCAACATTGGTTGGGACCTTATATTTTAACAAAAATTACGAATGGCGGTGTGGTGAGATTGGCTACGCTACGTGGATATCTCCTTGCCGGTTATGTTAATGGTAGTCGTCTCAAACCATACCAGACCAAATGACTATATGGCCAGAGTAACTATCTTGAGAAGGATATGTGTAGGCAAGAGGAGAAATGCAGGCAGGCCCTTTATATGCACAGGGGTCGACCACAGGTCAGGAAGCCTAGGGAGGTGCGCTGGGAGCACAGGGGTCAACCACAAGTCATGAAGCCCGAGGAGGTACACTGGGAGCACAGGATAATATACAGCTATGAAAAATAGTTGTTGGAATAGTACCACGAGGTAAAAATCCAACTTTACCATTGGAAGGAGTGGGCAGCAGGCAATTAATGTGACGATTTTTAAAGATTTTTTACCATTTCCTTGATGGTAAGTTTTAGCTAAGTATCATCTAACCGTTGCTCACTACTCAAAGATATAAATGGAGGAGGGAAACTTAGAATTGGGTTCTGCATGTTTTGAAAATCTTGTGCTTTGCAAAATTCCATAACTATTGTTCTCTGTTCATGTCTGGGCGTGCTACTCCCTCTGATAGTAGCAACCCCAAGTTCGTCTTCTGAGCAGAAATGACTATGACCAATCGCGCTAAATCATCGCAGACTGTGGCCTCTACTGAGAGAGAATCTGATGAAGTATTGGAGGTCACACCTGAAGTAAAAGAAGTCATTTCCACACCAACTAAGGGGAAGCAGGTGGAGAAAATGAAGAGTAAGGGGAAAGGCCAGGAGCAAGGGTGGGGGAGGGCTATGAAATGGGATGGATTGAAATTGCACACCTCCCCTCGGAACGTGAAATATCCCCGAGCGGTGCCTAAGGCATGCCCGCCTAACCCAGCGAAGCGACCTTTGTATTCTCAGGATGAAGCTTGGCTTGCTGCCCCAATCACTTGGCTACCGCCATATGTCACGCCTCGAAGGCCCTCGGTGCACATGCCTAAGAATCTCGAGGGTCTACGCTCCTATATGAAAATGCTGCTAATTCTGGGTGAAGTCCCCATAATTGTAGAAGCATATGGCCAACTCTCCTAAATTAAGTTCGACGATCAAGAAATTGCCAACCTGGTGTTTTTCCCAGAATTGGCACCTAAGCTATACCTTTAAAGAGTATTGGAGGAAGATGTGGTAAGGGTCATACAAATTTCATGGGCACACAGGTTAGAAGGATCTAGACTACTAAAATTACTGCGAATACCCCAATTTGGCCGCTACAATGTAACCGATCAAGTTGTGTGACAACTGCTAGCCCTGATCCATAACAGTAGCTTGTGAATCCAGGACTGCATTGCCATTGATTCCACCCTAATTCACCACATTACTAGTCTCCCCATGTAGGGGCCTAATTCCATGGAGCGCGTTGACAAGAAGTATGAGAAACATATTGCCGACAAGGTATGTGAAGACTACCATGTCGAGCGAAACACTAGAGGGTTCATAATCAACACCATTGACGACCTTGGGGTGTGCATGGGTACCTTGTTGCTGGCTTGTAAAATGATGCATAAGTGCTAGGCCACGACTGTCCCCACCTATGTGATTCATCTTGCTGGCTGCTACGAAAAGGGGGTCTGCTTTAACTAGTCACAGTTCCTTTGCAACGAGTTTTTTGAAACCTTGCGCGAGGCCTAGGATCATGGGAGGCAATTCTGGTACTCTTGGCTGATACTCCTCATTGCAATGGTCACATGGGAAGCCCATGAAGGATCGGTCCTCCATGAGCTTGAAACAGATATGTGTGAAGGGGTGTGATACAAAAACTAATGGACTAAAAAGATGAGCAACGTATTAAGGAAAACAAATTATTTTGGGTACTATTCAAAGCACGCTCATAGCAGCAATTCACTCCTGGCCACACTTGTCATAGACGGTCTACGACAAATATAAGAGCATCGCAACATTCTAGGTGACGATTCAAAACGTGTAGATTTGGGGCCGTAAGGATCCAGCTTGGATGTCGCTGCCTTACATGGTCGCCAATGAGGAAATCGATCGGCTCATTTCCACTTGCCCACCACACTAGAAATTGGGATTCAAATTGTCCGTGGTTGACACTGTTGTTACCAGCACAGTCCTGAAGACCCCCACCCCACCTGATACCACCAATAATTTTGAAGGCCATGGCCTGGAAGGCTCCACCAGGACGAAGGTTCCTCTAGACACATCGTAGGGCATGGAGCAGGAATCGCAGCAGTAGATGGAGACTGAGGGTCTAGATACAGAGGGTATTAGTTCCCCACGTGGCACGAAATAGAAATTCGAACCTCTGAAGGTCCATCGAATGAAATTATGGTCTATGAGGCCTGGTAGCGAGATTGAGGTTACCTTAACCGAGGAATATTTGGAAAAATTCATAGATGCAGTCACCCTTGCTTCAAAAGATATATGGCTTGCCTTGGAAGAGTAGCAGTAGGCCACAGTCATCGCATTACAGTCTGAGCTCCAATATTTGTAGCTCAAGGCCGATGCCCTGCAAACGAGCATGGTTTAAGTGAGGCTACCTCAAGAAACCAGCACTGAGTTGATCTCCATGATTGAGAGTCGTCTCTGCCCCCTGCTAAGCGCAGAAATCACTCTAAGTCCACCTGCCTTATGTGTGCAAGTCCAGACCTGCATAGAAGTACATTTGGGCTTGGCACGACTTCTGCACAAGCCACTACAGGTTCTCCACACATCTCTCTTTGAGGAAATCTAGCGCGGAGACTGTCGTGTGCAGCAGCAACAAAATAAAGTTGAGAAAAGAATCATAGAAAAGAAAACCGAGGCATCCCAGGCACAGGCTATGTGCATCCTTGTTGCCAAGTAGCAGACCGAGTTGGAGATTCTGATTAGTAAACTCTGCGCAGATGTGACTGAAGAAATTCCGGCCTCTGCCACCCCCAAGATAAAATTGAGGTCCTCATCATAGCCTTGAAGGCTTCTCGGACCGAGATACAAAATGTCAAGACCGAGATGGCGGAGAAGATTGCTGCATTGCAGCCTAAGGTACAGCCAGAAACTCCTCCTAAGGTACGCGCCCAGAGATTTGAGTTGGTCACAGAAGCCACGAGCACCATTACAGCTCAGATTGCTCAGGGCGTCGAATTTCTTGAGACAACTATGCAACTGTGGTCTAAGGTGCAGTGTGACCCTCTCCTGCACAAATTTACCCAAGAACTCCACCAAAAGGAAGAATATTTTGAGCAACTGGAGGCTACAATGCCCACTCTGATCCCCGCTCAATGCATGGCACGTCGGTGAGCCAACCATGCACTCAGAGATGACCTGGAAGAGCTTTGCCACAAGAAGAGGATTCTGAGTGACCACCTCAAGCCATGCACCAATGAAGCCCTTAAGATATCTCAGGACTTGGATGTTGTGGTCAAACAAGTGAATCAGACCTTGGAAAGTGTCACTGCTTCCACTGAAGGCCAACTTTGCAGAAGTTGGTGGACATTGCACAAAACGATTTCGTGCAGAGTGATGGAGTGTTGCCTCCTCTGGTCAATTCCATTAAGCAACTCTAGGAAAAGATGAAAACCCGATGGCCACTGCTACTCGAGACGAGTCATAAGATTGTGTTGGGGGGCCACTGGAATAGGGTCCCCTAGCCACGTTTTGATATGTTCCAATATTGCATTTTTGATATATTTTTGTAGTAATTGGTCTTGCAAAGGGGATTTGGGGTGGTTCAAAGCCCCCACTGTATTGTAATGGGTCAAAGGGTAGACCTAGAGTCCACAAACCACAGTTTGAAAACCACAGGATAACATAGGCTATGATGATATAAATAGATGGATAGTTTGAGTCTAAGGAAAAGTAAGTACATAATATTGATGCTACATACTAACTGTTGAGATATGTTTTGGGTAGTTTTGGGTAAGGACTCCTGCTCGCTATGTGCACGGGTTGTGACTTGGGTTTGTAGCTTGGTTTTGGATGCTAAGGAACACAAAATCCATTATGTTATATGAACTGGTTGTATTCAATTCTGAAGTACCTCTGTGTGATTTGAATTAGGGAATGAGTGATGCCTCCTCTTGTCGATGTCATTAAGCAGCTCGAGGCAAAGATGCAAACCCCACGGCCATTGTGACTCAAGATGAGTCAGAAGATTGTGTTGGGGGCCTGTTGGAATAGGGTCCCCTAGTTGCATTTTGATATGTTCCAACGTTGCATTTTTGATATATTTTTATATAAATTAGTCTTGCACAAGGGATTTGGGGCGGGTCAAAGCTCCCAATGTATTGTAATAGGTCAAAGGGTAGACCTAGAGTTTGCAAACCACGGTTTCTGAACCACGAGATAGCGTAGGATATGATGATATAAATAGATGGATAGTTTGAGTCTAAGGAAAAGTAAGTATGTAACATTGATGCTACGTACGAACTGTTGATATCTGTTTTGGGTAGTTTTGGGTAAGGACTCCTACTGGTTTTGTACATGGGTTGTGACTTGGGTTTGTAACTTCGTTTTGGATGCTAATGAACACAAAATCTGTTATGTTATATGAAATGGTTGTATTCACTTCTGAAGTACCTCTGTGTGATTTGAATTAGTGAAGGAGTGTTGCCTCCTTTGGTCGATGCCATTAGGCAGCTCCACGAAAAGATGCAAACCCCATTGCTACTGTGACTTGGGACGAGTCAAAAGATTGTGTTGGGGGCATGTTGTAATAGGGTCCCCTAGTTGCATTTTGATATGTTCCAACGTTTCATTTTTTATATATTTTTGTAGTAATTGGTCTTGCGCAGGGGATTTGGGGCAGGTCAAAGTGCCCAATGTATTATAATGAGTCAAAGGGTATACCTAGAGTCCACAAACCACAGTTTTTGAACCACAGGATAGCGCAGGCTATGATGATATAAATAGACGGATAGTTTGAGTCTAAGGAAAAGTAAGTACATAAGATTGATGCTACGTACGAACTATTGAGATATTTTTTGTTTTTGGGTAAGGACTCCCGCTGGCTGTGTGCACGAGATAGAATTTTCAAGTTTAGATACCCCCCTAGAACCCTTGATCTAGTTGTTGTAGAAAGACTTCCTTCATTTTCTACAAATTATGGTTTAATATTTGAGAGCTCTCTTTTAATTGCCAGTGTTCTTAAAATTCATAGTAGAATAGATCTATTTTTTCTCTAAATTCCTTGAATTGGTTTTATTTTATTTCCTACAATTAAAATAGATTTACTTGTTGTTATTTCCTTTATGCAACTTATGAGTATTTCTCTTAGCATAGATACCAAAATAGTCTTTGTGTAATGCAATTTCCATTCAGTTTCTTTCACCTACATTTGATCAACAAAAGAAGAATGAATTACATGTTGCACACATAGTGCTAACATCTCTTAAGTTTGTATGAACCCCGGGTTAAAAATTAAAGTCAAGATCCCTCAGGAGTTGCGAAATTCTTGTTATAATAATGAGGTGCATCATAGTGGTTGGTGGTATATTTTCATTAGTGTTCTGTGGAAGCTATCCATTTGTATTTTCCCCCTTTCCACTTCTTCTTCCACTTATTAGAATCTTTTCGGTCCTTCTTGTGTTTTGACCTACATGAATTCCCTTTCTTCTAGCTTATGTTCTCCAAGTACTATTATTTTACACAAGTGTAACATCCGTCGACCCCCAAATAGGAAACGATACACATAAACATGGCCTGAAAATTCCATGGAAGCTTTTCATAATCATTATCATATACTAGGCCCTGGCTTACTATGGGAATTTCTATGTCGATGTCAATGTAAAACTAGCTAATTTAGGCTACCATTTAGGTATAATTATTCCCAGTGGCCCTATGATATCAATAATTAAACCATTGTTCTTCGTTAATCAACTATTCCGACCATACCACAATTTGTACATGCAGTTGATAATTTAACACTTGAATTATTCTCCATTTTCTGAAATGCACAACTAAATGTAATATCAATGAAACACTCAAATATAAAAATCAATGATCACTAATTAAATAAAATTCATGCATAAATCGCTTAATATACATAATTAATGAACCCAAGGTAGGTTTTACAGTTAAAAATGGTGCATAAACATAAAATGAGGCACAAATTATATGAACACATATTTGTAATAGAAGGCTGACTGGTTGTAGGCCTTTGTAGGCCTTCTAAGTTACACCCAACCATAGACTACATGGTTCATAAATTCTCAACCACGAGTCACCCCCGAGCTGGGGTCTCAATTCCAAGGGAAATAATGAAACTGTGTCGCACACATACATATCAACACCAAGCCAAGGTACCAACCCCAACAGTATCAACCTCCAACATACATGCTCACATACCCCATCAACCTACTCCCAAGTGGTGTATCCATTCTTTAAATCATATATATACATATATGCATTATGATCAAACAAAATGATTAGGATATTCCTCGCTCATCGCATTTTCTTGTTCCTAAGCAGCATCCTTAGGACTGAATATAATCCACTGCAATTTTACCATAATGATGGCTCAATTTCAGAGCACTTTGACCTTCCTGTCCAAGATTCATACCAAATGGACATGAGAGTATCTGTCAAGATCCACTTGAATCATATGTGAATTAAACACATGATTATTATTGAGAAAAATATTTTTAAGTAAATACACACGAATAACATCATGAACATGCATAGATGTAAGCAATGCAAGCCTATAAGGAACAAGTCTGATCCTCTCTAGGATTTCAAATTATCCACATTATCTTGCCGCTAGGTTGTCACAACTTCCCAATTTCAGTGATCATTTCTTTTCCTTCACTTTTAGGAATATGTGGTCCTCAATTTTAAATTTCTGATTTGTTCAACATCTATCTGCATAATTTTTCTACATTTCCTGGGAAAATTTTAGATTCTACTTAATTTTCACCACCTTTTCTTCCATATCTCTAAGAATTTATAGCCCAACCATAATCCTATCCACTGGATAACTCCAACTCATGGGAGTATTAGACCTCCTACCATACAAGGCTTTAAACAAGCTCATTTTTAATGATTCCTAGTACCCATTATTAAATGGGAACTCTAACAAATGTAGGTAATATTCCCATCTTGATGGCTTATCCATCAAAATAGTCACAACATATCCTCAATCACATGATTAACTCTCTCTAACTTCCCATAATACTCTATATGATATATTTTGTTGAAATCCAAGTTAGTCCCACCCGCTTTAAACAAACCAATCCGAAAATTGGATGTAAATTTAGGGTCTTTCTCTCAAATAATTTCATTAGGAAGACCACATAACCTAGAAAATTGATGCATATGAATCTCAACAACATAAGATTCCTTATACATTGAATTCATCATAATAATGTGCGAAGCGTTTGCGATATTTTCCACCAAAACCATTATAGAATTTTGTTGCCTTGTAGTTCTATGAGAATTCATAATAAAATCAACAATTACAATCTCCCACTTCCATTCAAGAATGGGTATTGGTTTTAGGAAACTAGCTGGATGCTTATGCTCAAATTTAACCCTCTAGCATTCCCAACATCTTCCTATAATATCAACCACTTCTTTTCATACCTAGATATGAATATTGTTTCTTTATTATTATAATGGTAACATGGGTTCCTAGCATAAGGAACTTGGTGCATCTCATTTAAAATTAAATCCTTAAGTTTTTGTACCTTAGGTACATAAAATCACCCTTTGTACAAAATAATTTCATCCTTTCCAATTTCATAACCCCTATATTTTGGTTGTAAATTGTTTTTCTATAAAATATTTTTGATTTCCATATATTGTTGGTCCAAATTTCTAGCTTCTAAAATTTTTAATTTTAGATTAGACCTGCAAATGTTGATGGTTACATGTATGGCATGCATTCTTTTGCTGAGCGCATCAACCACTACATTTTCTTTCCCTTTTTTGTATTTAATTTCGAAATCACACTCAACCAATAATTCTAGCCATATGGTTTTCCTTGCATTTAGATTTGGCTTCTCAACCAAATACCTTAGAATACTGTGTTTATTGTGCAATTCAAACCTCCTCCCTATGAGTTAGCGCCTCCATATTTTAAGAGCATGTATTATATCTTCCTACTAAAATTCATAAGCAACATAATTATTTTATTACTGTTTTAATTTCTTTGAATCATAGCATATTAATTACATGGCCATTTTTCATGAGAAACCACCCAAACCTCCCTTAAATTCATATGTGAAAATAAGAAAGTCTTCATTTAGGTTTTCTAATTTTACTGTGGGTGTGCTATTCAGAAAAGTATTTAAATGTTGAAAGGCCTCATCACATTCACGATTCCATTCAAATTTCACTCCTTTTTTTGGAACGAGGTGATAGGATAGTCTATTCTTGAAAATTGTTCAATAAATATTCTATAATAACCTGCTAATCCCATAAAATACCTCAACTATGTTACATTTTTAGGTGTTGGCCACTAGTTAGTGGCTTTAATATTTTCCTGGACCACTGTTATTCCCTCCTTTGATATAATGTGACCCAATTAATGTATCTATTTTTGGTAAAATGAACATTTATTCAGCTTGCCATATAGATTATGCTCCTTAAGTACCTATAAAGCCAACCTCAAATATTTATCATGTTCTTCGTTACAATTGAAATATACTAAGATGTCATCCATAAATACAATAATGAACTTGTACATGTAGTTCCTGAAAATTCCATTCATAAGGAACATGAAAATTCTTGGTGCATCCGATAGTCAAAAAGTTACAACAACAAAATTATAATGACCGTAACAAATTCAAAATTCTATCTTGTTGAAATATTCCTCCTTAATTCCTATCTAGTGATATCCTAATATTAGGTCAATTTTAGAAAATATCTTTGCTTCCCTAAGCTAGTCAAATAAGTCATATATCCTTGCCAAAGGATATATATTTTAAAATATGACTTTATCTAGCTGCTACAAATCAACATATAACCACATTGTAATAAAGAGAGCTAATGCACCCTAAGGTGATGAACATGGGCATGTATTTCATTTCTTCAAAATTTTCTCTAACTAAATTTGCAACTCTTTAAGCCCTAGTGTGCTCGTTCTATGTTCTATATGGTGCTCTGGAAACTATAATAGCTACAAGTACCAAATCAATAGAAAAATATATATCTCTTCTTGGTGGTATCCCTAAATCTCAAAAAAAAAATCTCTAAACTCCTTAAGTATGAAATAATATTAAATACTTGTGTGTTGATCCCCACCTGTTTCCTCCATGTGAAGTGCATATATTTGAAAACCTTTTTTATTTTTAGCAACATGTTTAATACCTCTCTTATAGATATTGGGTTTATAATTCCTCGAACTTTCCTCTATTTCCCCTCTATCAAGGTAGATAAATGATTTATTGTAACAATCCAATCCTGCATGGTGGATTTGCAACCAATCCATACCAAAAAAATAGTCATATAATCATAATTAAATTACATTTAAATCCACATGTGTACACAACCCATGCAAACTTATGGGATATTCTTTTACTATCTTAGTTATTTTCCTTTCTTCCCCTGTGGCCAATTGAACTAACCATGCCTTGCGATGTTTAGTTTTCTTTAAATGCAACCTTTCAACCAACTTGGAATCAATATAGCTATAGGTAGCTCTAGAGTCAATTACAATAGAAATGGGATGGTTATTGAGCTTACCTGGTACCTCAATCATGTGTGCCTAATGTTCAACCTGCCTATTAACTAGTGTGGCATAGATCCTCTACATGATTTTTCCCACATACTATATTATATCAATTGCATGAATGTTATGAAAAGTCCCCATCTTTCCCTCTTTATGAGTAAATTATGTATACATATTCTCTCCTTCACGACCCCAACACTTAATGGGTTGAAACCATGGTTTCTTATTTTAAAATTCACCACTTCCTAGCTCACCAAGAGCTAGTGGTTCTTACTAACTTTCTTGAGAACCATTATTGAAATGAGAGGGTATAAAAAATTTACTCCTTCGTTCCATCAAATTTCTCCTCTTACTATCTAGATTCCTTTGAAGGATTGATTTTATCCCTTTTTGTTCATATAGTTGTTCTTCCTTTGTCCTGGCTTCCTCTAATGTTTTAGGCTCATCAGATTTAATTTTATCACCATAGAAAGTTAGTATACCATTGGAATATATTTATATACTCACCTTTTCATTCCTGATAAAATTCACGTACCTGAGTAATTTAATGATTTTTTTTCCATATTCTTCCATGGTCATATTTCCCATCTTGTGTTCAAAAAATTCCTACATTTTCCTTTCATAGTAATTCTCAAATAAATATTTCTTTTGGAAGTACCTCTTTAATCACCTCCATGATATTTTCTTCTCATCTAGATGTTTTTCTTCCTTGGGTTGTTCCCAACATAGGTTTACGCCTCATTTCAAATGATAAATGGAAATTCTATCTTCCAAATTGGAGGAGTAAGTTTATAATTGCAGGGTAATTCCTCATTTACAATAGCCAAGCTTCAACTTCCTCTTATTTTTTATTCGCTGCATTAAAGGTGGGAGGTTTATTTCTCATTATTTCTCCTTGCAAATTATATTTCTCATACCTTCTCCTTGGATTCCTTACTAGTGATATAATTGGGATATTTCTTGAATCTGAGGTTACATAGGCCTTTTTAGTTGACCTTCTCGATGTGTGGTATTGTTTCTGGGAAGTTATCCTATAATGCCTTGAATTACCATAACATCTTCCTTTATCCTATAAGTCATATCCATTTTCTTTCCTAGAATAAGACTGCTAGTCCAATTTCATCTACAATTTGTTCAAACTCTATGAAATTTGGGTTTTAATTTATTGTTGTACCCATATCAACCTTTCATTATCAGCTTTGTAGTTGAGCACCTTCAATTTAAGGCTCCTCATAGTTTCTTCCAAATTTCTACCCTCCATTCTATCCACTCCATGAGTATTTTATTTTTTACCAACATTACCGATGTTTATATTCATGGACTTGAACTTTTCTTCCTCATTGTAAGGTCCCTAAGTGTGTTCTGCACTTCTGGTTTCTCATTATGTATTTTTATATTGTCTACCTCCCATAATTATCCTATAAATTTTGTAATAATTCTCAGCTAATATTAGGTTTCGGCTTCTACTATAGTATTATCCTCGTTAATAGCTTTCTTCGACAACTCATTTTCCCAATTTTGACTCTTGGGTTGAAAATTGTGACTTAGTAAAGTTTTGGTCTATTTTTCCAATTTTTCCTGTTCTGCCACAACACTTTTAATTTCACTTCTCTCAGTAAAATTTTGTTAAAATTTCAATTTGATTCCATGGTGACATTCTACACTCCTATTTCTTTCTTGTGGCTACTTTTCATGCACAAATATGAACTCTTATTATCGAAAAATTCCCCTTTTAATCTCCAATTTACCTCATTTTATTCTCTATTATTTTGGTCATAAATCTCTCATATTGACTCCCTTTTCCAGTTGTAATATACCATTAGAAATATCCCTATGAGGTCTCCCCCCTTATAACACAACTATTTATATCGTCAGTATATATTTTGTGGTGACATCACCTAAAAATGTTTGTAGGGTCTAACAAATTCCCTATAAATAAGTGACATGAAGAATAGGAGGATTTTCGGATGAATAGACAAAAAATTTTGGTTATTTTCAATCCCCTAAAGAAATCGAATGAACATGTAATTTCATCCGATAAATTTTCTCATACATACCCCCTATTCTTGTGTGCTTCTCCTATAAGTTGATGATAAGTCATTGTACGTATTGCATCCCTTAAGTTCGCATTGGACGCAGACAAAATTGCCATAATCATTCCCGACATTTGGCACGCATGAATTTATTTTCCTTCATGCTAACATCACTTAGGAATTCCATATGGCAAGACCTAAATGGCTACAAATTGGGAATGGGGTCCACTCCCCCTCTTTAACATGCTAAAAATCCCTTTTCTATTTCCTTGATCTGATGATCTAGATTAACTCTAATAAACGAATTTGATGGGCCATTTGAGTCCAACCTTCACGGGTTCTAACTATGCCTTCACATCTAATGGGATCAAATGATCTAGTCTAATTAGATAGGACATATCAGATTATCCATGAGGTTGTAACTCACCTATCCATTAATGAATTTTACACCTGACGGGATCCAAGAATGTAGATAACCTTTGATCAATGGTTTGTATCCCATATTAGGCCTCAACCTGTACATTTTTTAATTACAACCTCCACATTTGGTGAGATCGAATGACCATGGTCATTTTGATTAGATGCCCCATATATAATTTTGGATTAAAAAAATCATAAGTGTTAAGCCCCCCTCCTGCATCTGATGAGATATAATCACCCCGATCAATTTTATAGGAAAACCTAGATCTCCTATTGGATCAACACATTTGCGAGGGTTAAGGCCCCCTCAAAAATCTAATGAGCTCTATGGTCCAAGTTAATCTCGACCAATTCCTAAGATCTTGCCACCTGTCATGTCATCTGGCACTACCACCTCGACATTTACGTCAACATGCTAGGTTAGTTGCAACAGCATGTCGACATCACCCTAACACTTGTCACTTCTACCTCATCACTGAAGTCATAATGAATTTTAATTTTAATTTTTAATTTTATATATATATATATATATATATATATATATATATATATGTTTCCTCTAACTGTGCTTCTACTTGAAATTTTCAAAGTGATGTATTGGGAAACTTCACAACACCAAATATAATTCCTTCCAATTTTTTTGAACCTTTCTAATTCACACAATAACATTTTATCCACCAAACTCATTCACTCGTGCATAACTTCTAAACTTATAGTACCATTTAATCCCCATTTTGGTGTCATTCTTGTTAATTTTTCTTCAATTTAAGTGATTTAACCATTCTCATCCTCAGGAATTTTAATAAACAATTCATAGGAAACCTATATCTTTTATTTTTCTGCATTTTTGGTTTAAAAAATCCCATTGATGAAACTTTCTCTTATATAACATTGTAGAGTCCCCCAGCCCTAGCCAGAAAATGCTAATTTTACCACTCAAAGAAAACCCTAGATGTGAGGAAAAAATATAAGGTAACCTATAACATATTTGAAATTGAAATCCAACCCTTTAAATTTCAAAGGGGGCTCCATTCTATAACTCAATAAATATGACTAGTTATGTACTTAAAAAAATGACTAGATTTGTTGTAACAAGGCTTTCAAAAATTTGGTAGGGTTTTATAGAATTCCATTCGGAAATGCAGTCAAATATTTGACTTAACAAGAAAACAAACTAAAACATTGACATTGTAGGGTATTTGTGATACTTTGAGATTTTAAATTGCTAAGATGGAATGCAAAATATGAGGGCAATAATATACTTATAAGAGAATTGCAAGGATGAATTCTACAAAATATAAGTCAGAAATATATAGATGGACGAAAATATAAAAAAAGCATAATAAATATGAATTTTTTTCATTCAATCTTCCCAGTCATAGAATAGTATACATATGACAACGTAGAAAGGTAAACAGAAACAAGAGAACACATATCCAAACTTCCAAATAGTAGAATCTCTATTACAAAAAAATGTTTCCTTCATTAAAATTTCAAAAATATACAGTGCACAATAAGTCTTCTGATAAAAAACCAACCCTTATTCATTCTAAAGAGATTGTATTTATAAAAAAAGTTACAAACTAAAAATCAGTTTTCTCATATGTAATTAACTACAAATTTCTAAACATAAAGAGTTGATATCAAATACATGAATATACCACATAAAATCTGAAATATTTGTCTCTAAACTATAACAATTGGACAAAATATTGGCTAGAAACTGTGGTCAAATTCATTGGCTAATATTATACCTGGTTTCCTAGAATTTGTGCCTTGTCCTCATGCTAAAAATAATATATGTTATGAAACTCCTCCTTTTGGTATTTCTTGATCTGCTAGTGCTGACTAATCGACTGATACTCTTACAAAAATGGATAAGGATCAGGATTGTTGATGGGCTCGTTTTCAGTAATTTATAGAAAGAAAATACAAAATTGAGTTGACAAGTAAACTATCAGCACTTCTAAAAATTTAATAGTGCAAATCGATGATAGGATAATTATCGAAATTCAGTCAAAAATCCATAGGAACAGTTGGCGATCAAATTGGTGTTGTCAAAACCAGCTAGCTAGGTGTGCTAGCTACTTTAATTAGGATGTCAAAATTAGTCTTCCTTGGTCTCTAATTCCTATGGGCCTCTATAGAAACCCCATTCCTTGTGCCTTTGGTCTTCTCAGGGTTTATTTGAGCTTGTGGGTTCCTCTTTGTTTATTATTAAGTCTTTCCGAGGGGTTCCATTGTTAAACCCTCCTCCCACATCTACCCAAGTAACTGGCCAACCGGGGTAAACACATGAAGAAGAATTGCTATTATCTGATTCAACCACCCAGGTCACCTTAAGGAAGTGGAAACAACACCATACAACAACACATTCATTCTACACATGCTACAGGACACCCAGGAGCCATCCTAACCTTCCAGGATGCTAGCCCCTGATCCAACATGACCTTTTCATGCTTCAATTCCTCAGTCATGTGCTTTACGTGGGAAAGACTACTACTGGAAACCTACATTCACACACACAACATTTGTATGCATGAAAATGGGGAATTCTCCCAGTAGATCTAATCCCGCAAAACTAATTTATGTGCTACTTTTTCAGGCTTAGATCCCATGTCGCTTCCTATAAAACCATGACACTTTTAGAACTGAAAGACAATAGTGGAAGAATGATGTAAAATCAAACACTTGAACAAGGAATTGACTAGACCTCAACTATCCATGAGATAAATTTTGTCAAACATGTCATAAATATGTAATCTATAAGTTTAAATAACAGATCTAAGTAGATTGGTGTCACACATATCTCATAATCACTAAGAAGCATTGTTTCCTCTTCACATTAACTGTATTATCATCTATTTTGGAATAGATACATTTTTCATTAATTTACAAATCAAAACATGATGAGATACATACATCATCATTGTCATAAAACACATTCATATCCAACATATAAACAATAGAAATGACAAGCACATAACATCCATACAAGCCACATAATAACAAGAATATTTACCCATCAATATAAGAGGAATAGAGATCTTATTTCCATAAGAAAAATGAAACCAAGTCTGTGACTTCAACATTCCAACCGACCATAGACATCAATGAGCCAAATATCTCTTCGTCCAGTCACCCCCATGCCATATTCCAAGCATGAATGTGGGATCTCATAAAACTCATCAATCAAAACCAAACTAGGGCTTCCAGAGGAAAAATAACCTCAACCCTCAACCAATGATTCCACCTCATCGTCGAGCATCACAACAATCACCAGATTGGTCTCTACCTAAGTTGTCTAAGGCTCCAGAGAGTTTGTTCCAACCACAACTTATAGGACTAGTAACTCACACTACAAGGAAAATACCCTCTAGCGGATGTTTTTGAGGAGCCCCTTATAAAAATACCCCATACAACTGTTTCTAGCAGAGGTTACTAGAGGAGGTTGGCGGGCGGAGGGTTTTGCGGATGTTTTCCACTCCGTGCGCTTATCATCCAACGTCGCACCAATGCTCACTACAAAATAAAGCACCGGTGCACATAGAACATTGGCACACCAGACACCATATGCTCTGTACACACCCGCCTGGTGCGTCGTATTACTGTAGAGCACTGGTGCTTCACAACTCTTCCGCGCCGGTGCATCATAAAACTCCGTGCCAAAACAAAATCGCCCGGTGAGGTATTAAGAAACCGTACCAATACATGATAAAACAACACGCCAAAATAGAAACTGAGCGGTGCATTCCTAAGAAACAGCATTGGTGCGCCTATAAACCACGCGCACCAGCAAAGGGTTAAATAAAAAAATTTACGGCAAAAAAACTAGATTTTTCACTTTTTTCAGTGCTCTAGAGCTCTCAATCACCGGTGCACTCTACAAGAGAAAGCACAGGTGTGCACAAAACATTGGCACACTGGATACTGTGTGCTCCATACACACCCACTTGGTGCATCCTATTACTGTAAAGCACTGATGCTTCACAACTCTTCCACTCCGGTGCATCATAAAACACTGCGCCAAAACAGAAATTACCCAGTGCAGTGTTAAGAAACCTCACCGTTGCATCATAGAACACTGCGCCAAAACAAAAATGGACCGGTGCATTCATATGAAACAACACTGGTGCGCCTATAAAACCCACGCACCGTAACAAGGTTAAATAAAAAAAAACTACGGCCAAAAAACTGCATTTTTCACTTTTCTCAGTGCTCCAGAGCTCTCAATCACTGGTGCGCTCTACAAGAGAAAGCATTGGTCACACAAAACATTGGCACGCCGGACACCATGCACTCCATATACACTCGTCTGGTGCGTCCTATTACTGTAGAGCACCGGCGCTTCACAACTATTCTGCCCCGGTGCATCATAAAACACCGTGCCAAAATAGAAATAGCCCGGTGCGGTATTAGGGAACTGCACCAGTGCATCATAAAACATTGAGCCAAAATTTAAACCGCCTAGTGAAGTCTTAGGCAATAGCACCGGTGTGCCTATAAAACCCAGTGCATCAGAACAAGGTTAAATAAAAAAAAAAATTACGGCCAAAAAACCACATTTTTCACTTTTGTTAGTGCTGTAGAGCTCTCAAGCACCGACACAATATCTCCTTCTCTGATCCACCCTAACATCAGTGCTCCCATTGCACCCATTTCACGCACTGCTCCTATGCATTTCCCGCCAATGTCCAGCTTGCATTTTGCAAAACGGTGGGAAAATTTTCTTTTGCAAATTCTTCAACTAATGTGCCTCCTCGACGGCAAAATGTACAAGTATTTTTATTGTTTTTCCATAATTAAGCTTTTTAGAGAATTAGAATTTGAAATAACCTTAAAATTAACCATTTAAAAATAAAAACAAAAAAAAATTGTAGCGCGATGCGGATGAGCTGTTCGGCTCGCACCGGTAAGCGGTGATGCCTATAAAATTTATAGGCCACACTGCAACCGGTGCTAACAGTATCCACACCATGTCCGAGGTGGTACCGAAAGGCACCTCGAGTTATTTTAAAATTAAAAAAAAAAAGAGCGGTGCGGTTATTTAGCCGGTCGTACTGTTGAGGATGGGAATAGCAATGCAGTGCATTGACGAAAATATCCTCCCCGGTGTTTGTCAGCGCACCACATTTGGCATTCTGATAGGGTCAACGGTGTGGCCTGGTAAAATACCACACCGTTGGCTATGTAATTTGTCAGGAAGTCAGTGCACTAGCACAACTATACGTGTCGGGGCATATATTTTAGTCAGCGCACTACTCTTCTGACACCATATATAGTCAACAATGCTTTAAAAAATTTCAGGTGCACCGCATGCGGTGCATTTTATGTCATTTGGGGCACCACCTCTGGTGCACTACAAAAAAACGTCGCACCGGAACCAGTGCATGACTGTTTTTGTGGTGCACCAACTCGTCTATTTTTTTTTCCAAAAAAAATTATATATGTATATTCCTAAATGATTCAGAGAGAAGAGGAGGAAAAATAGCAACAACAGGCAGAGAAGTATGACATGGTTCACTAGTGGGAGGCATGAGAGAGGGAGAGAGATGCGTACCCTCACCCTATTACAGTAGATACCCAGGGGATCCTAAGGCAGGTAGGCTTCCTCAAGTTCTATGAGGAGGCTACTTCCCTAAAGGCCCATAGTGAGTTTTTGAGACATCTTATCCACAAGTGAAATGACCACCAACAGACTTTCCAGGTTGGTCCTGACCAGTGGTACACACCCGCTGAGGAGGATATATATTTCATTACAGGGTTATCGAGGAGAGGGGTGGATTTTCCCTCGTTTCAAGAGGTTCCATCTCGTTGTATAGCAGGGAGTTAGTTAGTTTACTTCTAGAGATACACTGGAGCAGATGTACTGTCTCCTTCAGAGTTTCAGGTCATTGGAGGTCAGTTACGTATTGGTGAATTTGGTAGATAGGACGTGCAATGCCTCTCACTTTTCATTTTTACCATTTCACACAACACTAATGACGAGAAACGCATTAGTTGCTCGTTTCTATATTATGTTGATTCCTTAGTTCAGGAGCCATGATTTGTCAGGTGGTCTGCCATTTTTTTGTGGCAGTTCTGTACAACCTTATATAGATGTCATGCTCACGCAAAAGGGAGGGTCAACTTCCCTTTTTCTTTAGAGATGTTTTGTTTATTTTTTGAGAGGTTTCCAAAGATGAGGCCTACTTTTGTTCAGAAACCTTGCAGGCCGATGCGGGAGGCCTGGATGCACATGTGGGAGCAGATGATACCCAAGAGGGGAGAGACTGTGTTTCCAGCCAGGATATCACATGATACATTAGACTTAATAGCCAGTGTTGACGAGATGCATCCCTTCATTATGGTACCCTGTCCTTATGATGGATTGGATTGGCGAGGGTGTGCCAACATCCTCTTCACAGATGATGAGCCACCAGATGATAGAGGTAATATTAATTTTTTATTTATATTTATTCTAACATGTTCTTTAACTTGTTTTTATTAAATTGTGTAATGAAATTGTCTAATTATTTTTGTGTACTTGTATATAGTTTGCAAACATTGGCTCTTTTGATGGTGACGAGATGTCGACACCACCACATGATCCAGGTGTGGATTCTAATGATGATCAGGGCATGGAAGATGCCAAAGATCATGATCAGGAGGCTGGTGCAGAGATACATGCTCCTGCTGGTGCACCGGTACTGCCATTTGTGAGGCGCAGTCATCCTGATACTAGATACAGGATGGAGTTGGGCGACCAACAAAATGCATTGATTGTTGAGGCGGGCATCAAGCCTGCTCATTATAGAGATATACAGGTCAATAATAGGCTATTTCAGATGTGGAGAGGCATGTCGCGTGATGTGTATAGCCTGATGCGGCATGTTGCAGGAGCTACGACAGTTGTTCTGCGACTGAGGAGTAATATTGCACATTATAGGTGTGGTCGAGATGCACCACGTGATGGACAGTCCGCAGGCAGCCAATCATCATCTCATGATCGTTCACCTCGTGCCACACCTGATGAGCATGAGGCTCCACTAGCATCTATCAGTCATCATAGAGATGAGGTTGGACCATCGGCCATGTCCAATCAGCAGCTTGCAGCATCCATCAGTACTAGTCATGATCATGAGTAGGTTGGACCATCAACAGTCAAGGCTGCAACATTGACTGAGCAGGCCTCCACCAGTACTACTATTGATGGTGTACTGCCACTAGCTGATCCTGAAATTTATATTACAGTTGTATATTTTTACATTATATATATATATATATATATATATATATATATATATATATATATATAGATATATATATATATATATATATATATATATATATGGTTTATGTATTTTATGTTCATGTCGCAGTTGTACTTAATTTACATGTTTGTGATCATCATGATGTGTATATTGTTAGGTCATGTTAGATATGTTTACTTAATGTGCAACTTGCAGATAGATGTGTATGTGATAGCATGAGTTACTTGACATGAGATGTATATTTGATGTTTGTGTTGTGATGATGTTAATATATAATGTTAATTTGATGTTTGAATATGTTTTTTAGTCGAATATTATGTTTGTATGATGGTTATCATGATAGTGCTGTTTATTAATTAATTTAATAATTACTATGATATTTATTAAATATTATGTCGTGATTGTAATTGAAATTGAAATTTTAATTGTATTTGTATTTGTAATTCTAATTCTAATTGCATGTAAAATTCTAAAATTGTTATTGTATTTGTAATTGTAATTGTAATTTTAACTGTAATTGTATGTAAAATATTTATTAATTTAAAATTTTAATTCTAGTTATAATATTTAATTTATTTTGAAATGATTTTAATTGTAATTTTAATTGTAATTGTATATATGACAAATTGTAAAATTGTAATTGTTATTCTAATTGCATGTAAAATTCTGAAATTGTAATTGTATTTGTAATAGTAATTGTATGTAAAATATTTGTGAAATTGTAATTATAAATGTAATTCTAATTATAATTCTAATTGTATGTAAAATATTTGTAAAATTTTAATTGTATTACTGTGAAATGATTTTAATTGTAAATGTAATTGTATGTAAAATTAAAATAGTAATTGTAATTCTAATCGTAATTGTATGTGAAATTGTAAAATTGTAATTATAATTCTAATTCTAATTCTAATTCTAATTTTAATTGTAATTGTATGTAAAATATTTGTAAAATTTTAATTGTATTAATGTGAAAAATTTAATTGTATTAATGTGAAATGATTTTATTAAAATATTTAAATTTGTAAATAATTGTAAAATAATAAATCTAAAATAATATGAATTTTTGTAACATAATAAAGTTTAGAAAATAATACAAATAAATTCAGGTACTTTAGAATTATCATTATTTTATTATGATCTTACATAAAAAAAGGAACTTTATATAGTCTGGTGTGCTTATCATCATAACATGCATCGGTGCGTCCTAGTACAAAGACACATCAGTGCTTCACAACTCTTCCACACTGGTGCGTCATAAAACATCGTGCCAAAACATAAATCTCGATCTTACAAACTACACCGGTGCGCCTATAAAACACCGCACACCGGAACATGGTTATTTGTTAAAGTGTATTATTGGAGTAGCGGAGGGTTCGAATCACGGGCAAGAATTTTTTTGAGGAAGGAAAGGATTCTCATTCCCTTAAGGACAACAAAGAAATATCAATTGATGTTGTTGATCGGGTTGGTAGGTCCCATGAAGGGAAATATTCTCCAGAATGTGTTTAAAAGCAGCTAGGAGTATTTTCTGAGCTTTGGTTGGCTTACATAAACGTTTACTGGCAAATTTGACGTCGCATAAAATCACATCTTCGGCTTTCAATTGAACCTGAATGTCATATCTAACTTGTCTGAGTTTTGGTCATGTGGATGAAACCAGTAAAAATTCTGCTTGTGTTATAAATGGAAATCCAGTGACCATTTCTGTGGGAAGAAAAGCATAGATACCTGCAGCTACCATATTTCCACTTGCAAATCGGTTTCTCATTGGAAAAGCTAATGTAATATCCCATTTTGCAATGTCTTTCCTCTGCTCAACCCTATACTCATTTTCTATGGGAAACCATTGCCTCCACATGTAATAACTGCACCGTCTAGTCGAAAATCAGTGTTCTTCTACTAAAAAATGCAGAATGAAGGACTCCTTGTCATTTCTCCCGGAACATTCAAGGTCAGTTTCTTGTAAAACAGAGATTGTGTAAATTTTGTTAAGATCAAGATAGAAAGCACAAAGGAGAAAAGAGGAAATTGGATGCCAAGATGGAGGAGGAACTTACAAATGAGCAAGCAGATCATGGGTCAGCAAGCAGATCATGGGGCACCTTTTCTTATTGCAGGTTATGGAAAGTTTCAAGTTTCTTTTTTCTGAAAGAAGAAGAGGTGTAGTTTTGAAAAGAAATGGCCCAAATATTTTCATAGCAAAATGTACATTTCCAACATGTGTAAAAACTAAAATATCTCCAACTTCAATAAACTGCTCAGAAACAAAACTTTCCCAACCATTTGTGAAAATTTCCCACGTCTTAGCATAGCACAGGTTCACATGCCACAATTTCCCACTTGGGCCTTGTAGTATTGCATCTTCACACGCCCCACATTGCATTCTCTCCACATAATCAGTGGGGACCTTCTGTAATAAATAAAATGCATTGGAATAATAGTTATTTCCATTAAGAATCTATCCAATTCCAATTCTCAATTCTAATTCTAATTCTAAGTTCGAAGAATAAAAAAAATTATAATTCCCAATTTCTATGGTTGGAATTCACTAAATTTTGGTATATATACCTAAAAATAATTTTGGTACCTTAATCGTAAATCGATGCTACTATAAATATAACCACACTGGTGCATTTTAGTTACTTTGCACCAGTGTCGGTGTTACCTGATGACGCAGCAATGCAGTGCTATTACGTGACACACCGGTGATGAATAAACGCAAATAAAAAAAATGCAACTCTATTTTATTTAATTGAAAAAAAAGCGAAAAATTAAAAGATGGCGGGAAAAATATTTTCAAAAATCTAATTTCATAAAATAATTCTTTAAATACCAAACACTTTTCATTATTTCACTATTTTTGCTAATATGTTCATCCAGAGATTTGTAGGAGACATAGCTGGAGCAAGAGAGCACGAGAGCATTGTGGAGTAGTGAAATATATTCGAAAAAAATTATTTAGACAATCATAAACCAAATCTCTGGTGATTCAAACCCTGTGTCATAGAATTTCAAACCATCTTGTGATTAAATTTGATTATTTTTTTTACTTTTTCTGCAGTTTTATCCATTTTCACCCTAAACCCTTCATTTTTTTGTTTTTTCTCTTTCTTCTCTCTGTTTCTGTGATTTCAGAATTAGGGTTTTTCATTTTATATTGACATCCAACCCACATGACAACTTGCATAGTCGAAACCAATCCATTCGATCATTGTGTGAATATTTGGAAAAAATGGATCTTTTTTAATCGGTGCGCCCTGTGTAACCTAGTCCACCGGTACGTTGTATTATACATCACACTGCGCAGGTACTGTAATAAAAAATTGAAAACAATTTTTTTTAATCAGTGCACCATATCTAAAATAGGGCACAAATGATCCATGTTATGAGGATAGCACCGTACAGTCCATTACAATGTTTGTGCGGTGCGTTTATAATACCTCCACGCACCGTACAATGTATTATATTGTTTTTGCAGTGCATTTTTAATATCCGAACACACCAATGACGGTGCGTACATCATGAAAGGCACACCGGTTTCTTGAGATTTATTTTTTACCTAAAAATTTGACAATTTGTTTATAAATATATTAATGAATGATATGGTACATGTTTTAGATTGATAAAGAAATGACTCACAAGAGATCAAGTAACAAAAACACTGATAACACATCAAGAAAAGAAAAAAAGGCAAGTTCTTTGTAAATTATTTATAAAAAATATTATTTTTGAACTATATGTAAGTTTAACTAATATGTATTGTTTACTGTGTATCATGCAGTTCCACAAAATGACGAAGCTCAATAAGATTATTTTTGATCTAGGACCAGAAGAGCGTAAAAGCTTGATGGAAAAATTGTAAAAGGATGAATAAGGTAAATGAAAAAATATTATCGATCCAATATGAGTTTATTTTTTTAATTATCATTAATAATATACTTAAAATTATTAGATAACATGTGTCAAACAGTCTATTAATTCACATATGTTTAATTTTCTACAGGGACCAACAACTCAGAAAAGAAATGTTGTTTTAAAAAAAGAAAAAAAAATAGAACATGCAAATGAAAATGGATTGCTCCTTAGCTCATATGGAGTGGTGCTGGAGGTTAACGAAAGGGGGAAAACTTTTACAAAATTTTGACGGATCTAGTGGAATGAATGTGTTCTTTCCACTTACAATACAAAAATCAATCCAATGATTCCAAGAACCAAATTTTATCTAAACTACAGGAAAATTTTCCAAAGAATTGGTCAGTGAGACATGTCAGACTTTTAATAGGAAAAACGTTCAACAACAAAAAAGGAGTGAAAAAGTAATATTCCTTTAAATTTTTGTCTAGAATTATTTATAAATATCACTTTTGTTATATTTACTTTTCATATATCAATATAAAAATTATATATTGTATTGTCATGTTACATTTTCAGGAAGATTATGAAAATCTCAAAAGATGAATGACCTGATATTAGAAATATGCCAGTAGGAATGTCGAAAAAGGTGTACAAGGAGATGGTAAAAGAAATGGAAAAAATTTCATCGCAGGAGGAGCCATCTCCAAAACAACGTGCTTCAAATGTAATATGTAATCATCGAATTTTTTGATCATTAGGTAAAATAAATAAACAATTTAGCATTAAATATTAATTTTCAAGAATTTTCTTGCAGAAAAGAAAAGAAAATGGAACCCATTCAGCACATAAAACAGGACGACAAGAAAGAAAGGGGTTGATATCTAAGTTTGTGAGTAATTGTTACTTCCTTATAACAACTTAACTAGATTTCATTTTTGTATTTTTTAAGATTTTTTACAAAAATCATCATTGAATGTCTTCAAATAAGTGCTAACATACAAAGAAGAACCATGAGATGAATTGATTGAAATTGGGTTAAATATGGGTTGTGAGTATATTTTGGCATATCAAAAATTAATTGTTGAATTTGTAAGTATCTATCGATCTTGTTTTACTTAGCTCTGTCTATAATTAATAGAACAAAAAAATATTTTATATTAAATATATGATTTTTTATAGGGTATAAAACTTTCAGGAAACAAAGTATGGAACTATGCCAACAGATGAAATTTGAAAGACGACATGGTACATGGTGTTGAAAGAATGTGTGTAGTTTATGAGTCAATTGTTTCTATGCCACGTCATTTTTATTTTCGAGTTACATTGATGTATATTATTTAATATTGCAATTTTCATTATTCGACTCACCAATGTATATACACTCATTTCAATTTATTTTTATGCTTGTAGATGGAGTGTGAAGAAGAAGAAAACAATCAACATCGTGAAAAAAACACTCCTGAAAATAACCCAAGCCATGGAAGTAGCTCTAGCAGTGACAACAGTTCAAGTGAAGAATGATGATCACTATGTTTGGATATCAAAGAAAGGCATTGTATTTTTTGAAATATGTCTATGAAATGAAACATTTTGTTTAATGTAATGGACATAGTGTCCCAATTAAAAGACAAAGGGATACCAATAACTGTCTCATTTTGTATGATAAAGATTTTCTTATATATATATATATATATATATATATATATATATATATATATGATAAAATATGTTTTAATTTATTCTATTGCGTTCTCCATTTTCGCTATTGTGTTCTCCATTGTTGTTCTCAAATTCAGTAATAAAAATTTAATTCATATGAATACTGTTATAAGATGTGTCGAATTTTGATGAATAATGAATTTAAAATACTCACAATAATTGCACAGTCACAGGTCGATGTTTCTCAAAAGTACAAAATGAAAACCGATGCGTGTAAGTTACTGTACACCAGTGTGCTTGTATTCTGAAGTGCACCGGTGTCATAGTATGATCTATGCCCACCGCATGAATACCGATACCAATTATAAATCTCGGTGTGTTTGTGTCATACTGGGCACCGGGGCATTTATGTGTTTATAAGCACTTGTGCATTTGTATGAGCAATGGGCACCGCACGAATACCGATACCAATTATAAATCTCGGTGCATTTGTGTGATACTGCGCACCTGTGTGTTTCTATAAGTCTATGCACCGGTGCATTGATACGACCTATGGGCACCGCACAAATCCCAAGACCAATTAGAATGGCCTCATGCATTGTATCACCAACACTACGCCCGGTGCGGTTTTATAACTTAACGGTCAGGTGCATTCTCCTTCAACTGCCCCGAGGCACCTTCTACATGTACGCACTGGTGCATTAAAGCTAGAGTAGCACACCAATGAAAAAAAAAATCCATAATAACCTCTAGCTACCGAATTTTTTAGTTGTGTTTAATTTCCGTTAAAATCTCCACCAAAACCTCCGTAACCATAAACAGATGTTGTAGCAAATGTTTTTTTGACAATTTTGGCCAATTTTATAACAATAAAAAACCTCCTTTATAACCTCTGCTAGAGGGTATTTTCCTTTTAGTGTCAACCCACAACTACCAGTGGGCTTCTAGATCATTTTTCCAACCAGGGCTTCCACAAGTAGTAACTCAACCCAATAATGGCTTCTAGAGAATTTTTCCAGCCAAGGCTTAAAGGACTAGTAACTCAATCCAATTTTTTATAGGGCTTCTAGATCGCTTATCCAACCAAGGCTTCTAGGAACTAATAACTCAACGCACAGCCAAAGGCACATGAGAACCAACCAAAAAAACAAACAATGAGATGAACCCATAACACCATGGATATCCAAGAAATGGAAAGGCTAGGAATGTCCATTGTCAATCCAGGCAATCCTCCATGACAATGAAAGATCATGACCAAGAAACCACATGCATATTCCATGCATTCCAAAACTAGTGAGGAAAATACACATGCAATTCCATACCTGCACTCAAAACTTGTTGTAGTTGCTGATCTTGATGTCCCCTTATTGTTTCTTGCTCTTCCTTTGCTTTCTTGCTCCAAAAATACAAGTATGCCACACTCTCCAAAAGTGCTAAAGAAATCTTAAGTGTCCAAGAGTATGAAAGAGAGAGAGGATAGAACACGAAATCAAAATGACACTGAATGAAATCCATAAAATGATCCTTATAAGCCTTTTTATTAATGAGGCCTCTATTTTCTTCATTTGAAATTATTTTCCATCACTTTCTTCCCCACATGAAACCTATGACCTTTCACCTCCCTTTTCTCCTATTTTCCATTATTTATATAAATAAATTCCAATAAATGCAATTTTCCTTTCCAAAGCCTTAGCCATTGCATTTTCCAATTTCCATAGCCATAATAAACCATGTGAACAACCACACTAGGATGTTTTTTCCAACATTCAACTTGGAATACATGTCCCATCACCTTTGTTATTATTTTTCCTTTATTAACTCTTATTACATGGAATTTTCACCATGGTTGTTATAGAACCCTCCCCCCTTGGGGGAACACCCTCCTTGGTGTTCAATGACACCTACAAACAAAAAGACTGTTGTAAGAAAAACATATTGCACACAGAGCTTTATAACTTTGATGTTTACAGTATTTATAATGATCAACCTGGTGAGAAGAAAAACAACATGAAAACATGGAAAATATAATATTATAATGACATGACACCCATACCACTTATTGGAGCTTTATAACATAGCTCATGGTGGTTTTTGTGTCTCCAAAGTTTCTTTAAAATGACATATATTTTCATTCATCCACACCTCATTTCATCTTTACTAGCTTCATTCCATCACTTTGTCACTATATAACTCTACATCTCTATCATCATATGGGTTCATAATTGTATTTTCCTAAATTTATATTTTTCAAGTGTTTATAGTGAATTAATGATTAAAAATGATAAAAATGACATATACTTGCTAATATCTAAAAGTGGCTTGAGTTTCATGACAAGTGTAGGTAATTTGGAAGCTTCCAAGACACTCTTATGTGGCCTCCAAGGATCAATTTAGAATTCCCTTCAAGTTTGGAAGAATATTTGTGATACGAATCAACCATATCTCATGGAGAAAAATCATGGATAAAGGAATTTTTTTCTAATTGGTTGAGATTTTTAGGGATCTAGGGAGAGAATAGTGGATCCTCGTTAATGAGGTAGCTTCATATTTATTTATTTTTAATAGAAGAGCCTTCTCCTCTTAAAGACATGTGTAAAGTTTGGAGTTATGCTCATATTTTGATTTAAGAATTATATTTGACACCATACTCAAGATTGTTCTTTCACTTTGAATTGGTTTTGATTGCATATGGAGCTTCTTCACTTGACATCCTCATGCACCATTGGATTGGTCACCTAAATGAGTGTGAGATTGTATCATAATTTCATTCATTTCTTTATTTTTAATTTAGATTTCAATTCATGCTTTTCAATTCTTGCAAGAAGTTTAGATTTTCAATTCATGAAGTGCGCCTAGATTATATTTCCAATTGTATGCAAGTGTGATTTATTGTTTTCTTATAATAAGGTTTCATGCCTTGTCATTTAAATTTCTAGACGAAAAGAATCATTTTCAAGAGATGCATGCTCACCTTGAACATATTTTCATGAATCGTTTGCAATTTTTCTTCAATATATTAGAATTTCATTTCAGTATCTTTGCGTAAATTAGAATATGTGAATTTGGTTTGTCATCAATTGATTTCATAGTTAGATTATTCTATATTGGAGGATAATTTTTAGCATATATAGTGCAAGAATGCTTTGCAAGTTTTAAGAAACCCCCAGGTTGACAATTAAATGATAGGTAATTAAATTGCCTCAACATTTTTGCGTCGTTGTCGGGGAAGTGTGCATAGAAACTAGCCTTCAATCTAGAGTTTATTTTCAGTTTATATTTTTATTTTATTTTCCTATATGCATGGTTAAAACATGTAGATGCATAAATCATTTAGTTGCATAAATTTTTATCATTTTTTTAAAATAGAAAAAATTCCAATACTACACCATTTGTGGATGAAAGATCTAGAATGCATATCAAAAATTCTTTGGAAGGAAAAAACTATATTGAATAGTGATTTCAACGAGTAACTATGTCACAAGATTCATTCAACCTTCAACTAATCTTTGCACCAGATCCAAAAATGACAATGATTTATCATGTCCTCACATGCAAATAGGTACATTTTGAAAAGTTGGATATGAGAATTTCAGAAATATTAATTCGTAAATGGCTCAATTGCAAACACTCATATACTTAAAAAAAAAAATCCTTTCAAATACCATAGGATAAAGAAGAAAAATAAATCAGATCTCATTCTTAATTTAGTTCTGGATTAAATTTTTAAATTTTTAAAAATAGTTTAGAATTTTCATTTCTTTCTTTTGTTTTTATTTTTCTTGGATTTCTAGTGGTAGAGTAAGAGCCACAGAAAAATATTAACAATAAAAAGAATCATGTTTATGAATAAAGAAAATGTAAAATTTGAAATAAAATCAATTCTCTTTTGTTTTTGTTTTCATTTCCAATAGAATTGAAAATTTGAGAATAGGCTTTGTATCAACCTTAAATTATGAATTCTAAACGAGTTGAGAAGAAATCTATGTATCAATCTATGAGATGTAGTTTTATGTGAAAAAAACACGTGAGATCAAAATTGGTGTTAGACGATGGCATCACCTTCGAGAGGGCCAACGATACCGAGATTTTTCCTTATGCCTCCAATCAGCTCTTCAACAGTTCCATTGTATGCACCAATAAAAAGAGCATCCCATGAACAACCCACGAACCAACAATCGATTTTGATAACTAGAGTATTTGCTAGAATGCGTAACAACCTAAAAATGACATTATTAAAACACTTTGTGTGACCAGACGAAAATGATATTAACAAAAGAAAAAATGGGTTTTTCTCAAAATGGGGTGAATTAGGTTTACAATGAGAAACTTGCTAAATTTCATAACCATTTGAGAGATTTTAGAGGTTCTTTAGAGCCTTAGCTGCCCGATTTCATGAGAAAAATTATTTCTAATTTAATGCACTGATTCAGTTGCGGCCATGATGGAAGGAGAAGATCTGATCTCCCTTATCTATAGGAGGTATGGAGTGATGTTTTAATATTTATTTTTATTTTGTAAATATTTCATTAATTTTTAGATTGTAATTATATTGTATGTTATTGTCATTTAAAAAAAAAGGAAAAAATGTGTGATTGGAGAAAATTGAGAATAAGTTGTTGTGATGGTTTATTTAAACACACTCATTGAAGAAAGAAACAAAGGAAAAGAATTAAAAACACAAGACAAAATTAATTGAATAAAGGCGCAATACCTCACCTTAACTAAATTTAATTGTAAACTGAATTTTGTTAACATTGAGTTTTTGCATTATTGAAATAAATTTTTCTAATATTACGTTTTAAATAATGATGCAGGGAAGAAGAAGAACCATACGAGCACTTTATTTACAGGGTCGATTGGCCAATTTTGATCAAATATTGTTTTTCAGGAATCATTAAGCATTCAAAAATTAATATTTGTTTGCTATGGTTCAAATGTAAATTGAGGAAATTGTGCATATCGTAATTTTTTTAGAAACTAGAATTATTATCGCAATTGTGAAATTGGACTAACCATGATAATTTGAAATGAAGACACGTCATAAACCTATTTTAATAAGAATTAATTATGAAAAAAAATTGCGTAGGTACCAAGAGAAATTGATCACTTCTCTTTGAACACACTTACGTTTTATTGAAATGGTAGTGCCATGTTTTTTTTCAGGTTCCAAGACAATCAGAGAATCGAAGGAAGCCAATTTATGCATAATTTTTTTTCTACGACCAATTTCAAGAAACATGAACCAATTAGATACATTTCTATCATCCATAAATGCCATCACTTTTCCTCTCCAAACTCACAAATCTATTAAATAATTTTCCCTAAACCTCACCGTCACCATTTTCCTTGCAGGTGTCACATGTTTCCTTCACATTTTCCATTTACATTTTCCATAATTTCCGTTCATTTTCATTAACCCATTAATAAATAAATTCAACTCAAATACATGTTCACTTTTCCTTTTTCTTTCTGTTCACTTGTTTACCCTCTTGTCATTTTTCTTTCCATTAAATAAATCCTACTTGCTGCAAATTTTCATCCATGGTCCTTCCTAAATCATTATTCCATACTTGTGTTAGATGATGGGGAATTCATTAATGCCTCCCTTCTAACCATTCTTGGCATATTGATATCAACACATTATCTAGGATCAAGGCTAGAGTCATTATTAGTACCTCGAGGCTTGTATTCATTAATGACAAGTTCTCTCACTGAAAATTATGGGAATGCATCAATGTACCTTGATCGTTGGATCTTGCAAGTGGCTCGACATCTGCTCATCTATTCACACTTCACAAGATGTACTTAGGTATCTTGGCACTCATTGACATTAATGGCAAGTTTGTCTTGCATTGGTTAACGTCATTCATTAATGGTCGGTAATCCAATGAATTCTCTTCATGCTCGACAAAAAAAAGGTATCGTATGACTAGATTTGTACCATTGGATTTTGTAGCAGGTGAAGCCTATATCACTTTAGCATTTTGTATTGAATACATCAGATTTAGTAGTAAAAGTAAATAATCCTCTTTCACGACCTCATCCACAATTTATGCGACCAACAAGAAGATGAAATTTTACTCCATGATTCAGTAGTAGGATCTACACTTTTCTACATATGCACAATTTTCACAGTTCTTAGGTACGTAAATGTATGTTCTTTTCTATCTTTTAATCATATAATTCCTTAAATACTGAAATTATAATTTTTGGAAAATACTTTAGGATATTTAATTTCTCATTTAAAAACCGAAAAGATGTTTAGTTGGGGTGGGGAAGCAACATCCATTTATGATCACTTTTCATATCACTTCATTCTGTTTCACTTCATTTCATCCTAACATTATTTTCCTAATCAATTATGATTGGATTATGGTTCAAAAAATTGTATGATTTGCAAAATGGTGACTAAATAATGAGCATATTATATGGATGATTTAAAGATGCATTCTCAAAATGTTAAAGGAACCTTGCTGCAACAAAAAGAAACATGGTATTGATACACAAGAACTGATACTAATTAAAATTTGGTTGCCACATAAGAACCAACCAAACATGTTGCAATTCAATATATGACAAGGAATACTTTGCAAAAAGAAATGAAATTTTCAAATATAATAGAATGCAAAGTTTAAGGATCACTGATATAAGCCAAGCTCATTCAATAGCAAATACGTTGCAAGAAAATCAAAGGATTTAATGCAATATTTGCACGAGGACATGCAATCACTCTAGTTGAGGGGTATGTTGGGTCACCAAAATGTCTTTAAAATGACATATATTTTCACTTCATTCACACATAATTTCACCTTTATCAACTTCATTCCATCACTTTTTCACTATATAACCCTACATATCTATCATAATATGGGTTCTTAATTCTATTTTCCTAAAGTTATATTTTTAAAGTGTTCATAGTGAATTAATGAGAAAAAATTAGAAAAATTACATATTCATGCTAATATCTAAAAGTGGCTTGAGTTTCATGACAAGTGTAGGTCATTGGGAAGCTTCAAAGACACTCTTATGTGGCCTCCAAGGATCAATTTCGAGTTCTCTTCAAGTTTGAAAAATTATTTGGGATAGGAATCAACCATATCTCATGGATAAAAATCATGGATAAAGGGATATGTTTCTAATTGGTTAAGATTTTTAGGGATCTAGGGAGAGAATAGTGGATCCTCCTTAATGGGGTAGCTTCTTTTGTTTTTGTATAAATAGG
The DNA here is from genome assembly GCA_034641835.2 of Pinus albicaulis. Classification (NCBI taxonomy): domain Eukaryota; kingdom Viridiplantae; phylum Streptophyta; class Pinopsida; order Pinales; family Pinaceae; genus Pinus; species Pinus albicaulis. The sequence goes on along the minus strand of CM076578.1, from coordinate 1,110,993,039 downwards.
AGAGCCTTCTCCTCTCAAAGGAATGTGTAAAGTTTGCATTTATCCTCATATTTTGAATAAAGAATTAGATTTGACACCATACTCAAGAGTGTTCTTTCATTTTGAAATGGTTTTGCTTGCATATGGAGCTTCTTCACTTTCCATCCTCATGTATCATTGGATTGGCCACCAAAATGACTGTGATATTGTATCATAATTCCATTCATTTCTTTATGTTTAATTTAGATTTAAATTCATGTTTTTCAATTATTGCAAGAATTTTAGATTTTGAATTCATGAAGTGTGCCTAGATTAGATTTCCAATTCTATGCAAGTGTGATTTAATATTTTCTTAGAATAAGTTTTCATGACTTGTCATTTCAATTCATAGAAGAAAATAATAATTTTCAAGAGATTCATGCTCACCTTGAATATCTTTACATGAATATATTGCAATTTTTCTTCAATAGATTAGAATTTCATTTCAGTATCTTTGCGTAAATTAGAATATGTGAATTTGGTTTGTCATCAATTGATTTCATATTTATATTATTATACATTGGAGGATAATTTATAGCATATATAGTGCATGCATGCTTCACAAGTTTTACGAAACTCCCAGGTTGAAAATTAAATGATAGGTAATTAAATTTCCTCAACAATAGTATTTACATCCATATACATATGTAAATATACCAAAAAATCATACCAACATATACCAAAACACATGAAAAAACATTCACTCAACCAGCGAATGAGGAAGTATACATAGCTCACATATGTTTCACCATCTCCCATGTAGCTTCATTGGGCCCAAAGTGCCTCCACTGCACTTTAAATTGCTCGATTTCTCGGTCCTGGAGCATGAACATATTTCTCTACAATATACACTACAGTTCTAGCTGAAATTATCCTTCTGGATCCACCTCCAATAAAAAACATTCAATCACATGATAAACATATTTAACATGCGTCTTAAGGAATGATAGATGGAAAAAATCATGGAATTTCACTGTCGGAGGTAGTGCAATTCGATAGGATATTGGCCCAATCCTCTCAAGAATATTTAAAGGTCCAAAAAGCCAAGGTTCCAGCTTTGCACAATATCCAATCCACAAGTATATATTCTTGGGATTGATCTGCAAGTACACCTATTCCCCAACCCGAAACTCCTTAAACAACCTATTCTGATCTACATAGTTGTTTTTCCTATCCTATGTTTCCTTTAGATTAATATTGATCACCTGAATTCATGTTCCATATCTTCCAACATGTCTGGCCCAGTCAACACCCTGTTAATTGGATCACTCCAATTGGTGGGAGTATTGAAACTACGCCCATAAAATTCCTCAAGTAGAATCATCCTATAATATTCATGATACCCATTATTGTAAGCGAAATACACCAGTGGAATATACTCTTTCCACTTTCATTTTTGATGCATCACATATATCCTCAAAATGTCATCCAATATCCTATTGACCCTCTATGTATGTCCATTTGTTTGTGGATGATAATCTTTACTGAACACCAACTCTATGCCCAAACCTGCAAACAACTCCTTCCAAAACTTGGAAGTGAATTTTGGATCCCTTTCTGACAAAACCTTTTGCGAAACACCATACTATTTGACCACATCCCTGATGAATACCTATGCTACATGATTCACTGAGTATTTATACTTCACTGGAATGAAGTGTGCCTTCATCAACCTATCCACCACAACCACGATGGAGTCATATCATCTACATGTCCTTGGTAAACCTATGATAAAGTCCATGAAAATTACCTCCCATTTCTACTCTAGAATCATAATTGACTGTAGTAGTCCACATGGATTCTTACACTCTTATTTTACATGTTGACAATCCAAGTACCTAGCCACAAATTCTACTACATCTTTCTTCAAATTCAGACAATAGTAAAAATTATTCACTTAAATTGTTAGTGCCTTCTGATATTGTGGGTCACCTGAATACAGTTTCACATGAAACTTATTCAATATCACCTTCTTCAGTTCATTTTTTTCTAGCACATATGTCATGTCTCTAAAATTGATCAAGCCATATGTTGCAAGACGATAGTCCACATCCTTTGCACCTGCACCTGTCCATGTAACACTACATGTCCCTATAATTGTACCACTTCTTGTACCTATACATGTTATTGTACCACTCCATGTACCTATACCTGTAACACTACCTATATGTGTACTGTTTTGCAATATGTACCTAAGCTCTATATACCTGGCATCCTACTAACCTGCCTGCAAGATCTTATCATGTAAATATGTCCCATAAGAACTCACAACTACTATAAAATTCACATGTATATGCATGCTAAGAGAATCTCCAGCTCTATTATCTTTACCTTTTATATACCTGATCTCAAATTTGAACTCACTGATTGTGTCTGACCATCTCGATTTCCTAGTGTTCAGATTCATTTGGTCAAATAGATACAAAAATCCACTGTGATCACTCATCAATATGAACCGTCAGCCTAGAATATAGTGCCTCTACACATTCAATGAATGAATGATCACCTCCAATTCAAGATCGTGTGTCAAATACTTCTTCTCATGCTCATTTATTTTCCATGACTCATAATATGCCATCTATCCTTCCTGCACAAGGACTCCACCCAACCCTCTCTTGCAAGAATCTATACATACCACAAACTCTTTATCTGGATCTATGACTTTTAACACTTTAGCATGTGTAAAAAAAATATTTAACTTCTAAAAAATGGTTGCACATTATTCTTTCCATTCAAACTTCTTATCTTTCCTTTAAAATGATGTGATATGATAAGAAATCTATGGGAAGTTCCTGATGAACCTCCTGTAATAACCTGCCTACCCCATAAACAATATTACCTCATCCAAATTCCTAGAAGCTACCTAGTCCATGATAGCCCTTATATATTCTGGATCTACAGCTATACCTTCCTTGGAAATAACATATCCCAAGTAATCTACCTATGTCGAAAGAAACTCCAATTGCTATGATTCGAATACAACTTATGCTCTCTCAACAATCTCAATACTATTGTTGAATGTTTGATATGCTCTTCTTAACTTTTAGAATATATAAATATATCATCAATGAATACAATAACAATATTTTCCAGATAATTATGCGACACACTATTCGTCAAGCATTTAAATGTAGTTTGGAGCATTATTCATACCAAATGGAACTACAACAAACTAGTAATGTTTGTACCTGGTCCGGAAGGTTGTCTTGTGAATGCCATCTTATTTAATGTGTACCTGATTATATCCTGATCTCAGATCAATTTTCAAGAACATTTTTTATCCCCTCAAATAATCAAAAAATTCATCAATCCTCAGGAACAGATACCTGTTCTTGATGGTTACTTTGTTTAACTTCCTGTAATCAATGCATATCTTGAGAGTACCATATTTCTTCTTCACAAAAAATACTGGTGTGCCCCAAGGTCATAAACTTGGCCTAATGTATCCCTTTTCAATAGTTTACTTTAACTTCAAATTCAACTCTACCAAATCAGGTTTTCTCATTCTATATAGTGTTTTTGATGCTGGTGCCACCCCTGGTACCAACTCAATAGAAAATTCAACTTCCCTGTGAGGTGGAAACTCTAAAATATCTGCGGGAAATACATTTTGAAACTGTTGTAGAATTTTTTACCTTCTCAAAACATCGCATCCTCAACATCCTTACCTTGGTCACTATAAATATGCACTGCAAACAACACACACCCTTTCCTGTGATTGCGCTTAGCCTGGATAGTTCTAACAATTATCACATATTTTTCTTTCTTCTTACCTCGCAAGATTCTTTTCTCCCCACTCTCATCTAAACACTGAATATATTTTTCATATAATTCCGCTTTGTTCCAATGAAAATATAGCCAGTCCATACCCAAAAGCATAATGTAAAATCCCAACAACAAAACGTTCAAGTGTGCTAATGTAGGCAAACCATTTAAGTCAAATGCATAAGCTCTTACCCAATGATGAACTCTCTTCTTGGTAATTGTAGCCAACTGCACTATCCAAGACTCTACATACACTTCTTTATCCAAACTAGACTTATGCACTAGGTCAGGGTTAACATAACTATAATTTTATCCAGGGTCAATCAAAATAGACACAACTTGATCATAAAGCTTAACATTCATATCAATATTATATTCTTGGTTATTTTCATTCCTTTTATCTAGCGATGCATAGATCCAAGGAATAATTTATCCAACATCTCCCTCAGCATGTGCCTCCTGCATATTGTAGATCTGTAGTGTACTGCCTTGATGTTGTGGAAAATATCTCCTGCGATGATATTTTCCACAATTCTAACATTATACAGGCTTCTAACCTTCATCCTTATTTTTCTCCTCGTATCGAAGTCCCTATCCTCTTCTAGATGTATTTAACTTCTTAGGTGGTGTAACATTCTCTTTTTTACATGTTTCTTGAGGTCTTTCTCGCTTCTTGTCCCATTTTCCTTTATTATTATTATTACCTTTCTAGTATTTCTTAGTCTCATATGTGCGCTTTGATTTCTCATAACAATGTTTTAGTTTCTAGATGGCCTCATCAAATGATCTAGGCTCATCAAAATCAATATTGGATTTGAATTCTATTGCCAACCCACTGATGAATCTCTTAATCTTGGCCTTCTCCTCTTTGAGGTAAGGCACTTATCGCAAGAACTCGATAAATATGCTAGTGTACTCCTCATCAGTGTTAGATCCCATATTTAGTTCATAAAACTATTTCTACCTATCATAATAGTATCTCTTCGATATATACTTCTTCTAGAATAAAATCTCAAACTCACTCCATGTCGTTTCCTCCTCATGAATATCCCTCAAAGTATTCACATCTTCGCACCAAATATATGCTTTACTACTATGAAACTAGCTCCAAAAATAGAAGAAAAGAGATATCAACGCCTTAGAAATAAGCCATTTCGAGGGGGAAACCTCCAATAAATTACATGAATGAACAATTCATGGATGATATAAATGACCAAAACCTCTTTCTATATATAGGATTCCATGGGGCCACAATATAATCCTAGTGGGGCCACAATGTAATCCTAGCCGACCTAACAATAATAATGTAAAGGCACAGTAACAACAATATGGGGGTTACAGGGGTACAATAATAAAAATAAGGGGGACTACACTAACATAATAAGGGACTACACTATTAATATAGGGACTTAGCATGCCCCTCTCCTTCAAACAAGTGTTGTCCTCAATGCTTGATTATTTCTTGATGCTTCTATATAAAATTCTCATCCTCCCATGTGGAATCTTCTACAGGAAAGTTTTTCCACTTGCTAAGATACTCTGAAATTGATCTATTTCATAGCTGTCGAGTTCTTGTTTCTGTGGATGCTTCAGAAATTATTTCGATGTGATGTTGATCTTCCTCTTGTTTCATTAGGTGCTGCACCAATGTTAGGTTATCCTTTGAGAGTTGGAGAACTTGTTGTTGATGCTCGATGTGATCTTCCACTAATTTATCATCCATATTAGTTGTTATTTGATCCTTAAAACCATCCAATTTAGCCTCCATTTATGCTTTTAAACCATCTATGTCATCTTTGGTTGCTCTTCGTAAGATCAAAATTTGTTGCACTTGGTACCGTAATTTTGATATCTCATACTACAATTCTTCCTCTTCATGCGTCATAGTATAGATTTTTTAGGGCTTAATGGGTATCGAACTATTTTTTGGGGGCATTATAGAACCCAATACTGATAAAAATTCTAAAATATGCCCTTGGAATCACTTCAAACTTCTTTTTTAAACAAACATTATGCAATTTTAAAAACCAAATACACACCTTTTTCTTACTTTTGAGGAGCTCTATATTGAAACTGAATTATCTCTATGATTTTGGATCTTCAATATATGAAATTTGGCCCTACAATATCCCTATGAATCCTCTTTCGAATGCCATAGGTGAGACCTGATTTGGATTCTTGAAGACAAAGATATTCCCAATCTCCTATGATGACCTAATTATGGACTAGTTCAATAGTGCGAACTTGTACTACTTGCCACGTCTCACTGTTTTCTCCTTTGGCTCTAAAATTTAGAAAAAAGAAACTGCAGTCCATTCAATTCCAGCCACTTTTTACAGAATTCAAATCCGATGCTCAGAGGGAGAGTTATGAAGATTTTCCCACGATCACCTCTTTGAGATGAAATTCGGGAGCCTGAAAAAGACCTAACTTCCATAGATCATATCTCTAAAAATATTGTGAACCAAGCTCTAAAATTTTGCAACAGTGTTCCTCAAGATTTCAGCTTCGTGCTCTATAAATTTCTTCTTCTGAACCTTTGCAGAAAAAAAATTATAGCGAAACTGCCACGATGACCTGTTTGGTGCAACGAAACCCTAGAATCCAAAGCTCTGATACCAAATGTTGTGAAACTAGCTCCAAAAATAGAATAAAAGAGATATCAACACCTTATAAATAAGCCACTTCAAGGGGGAAACCTCCAATACATTACATGAATGAACAATTCTTAGATGATACAAATGACCAAAACCTCCTTCTATATATAGGAGTCCATGGGGCCACAATATAATCCTAGTGGGGCTACACTAACATAATAAGGGACTACACTATTAATATAGGGACTTAAAATTTACCTTTAATATTGAATGTAGCTATTGTGGCTTTCATGTTTTCTGAGTAATCATGCAGCCTGAAGAACTTCTTCAAACAAAGCAACCATACCTCTGGATCCTATGATTTATTCCTCCCTACGTCAAATGTAGGTGGCTTTTATTTATTAAACTCATTTGTAAAATATCCCTCATCACTCCTAGTGTAAGGGTGATAATGATGATGATCATAATGTCTATCATAACCAAAACTAGAATAGTACATGTGTCCATCGCCTCTATTATCTAGAGTTTCCAAGAACCTGTCATATCTATCTAACCTGTGACCACCATCCGACCTACTACCATATCCCCCATTAGTACCATATTCTTGTCCATATTTGATCTCTAGTGACCCCTATCACTACAACTCTAAAAAACTCTGAAGGATTACCACATTAACTTCTCCTTGTTTTTCCTATTCCTGTATGATTTTGTCATTATCTAATTTACAACTCCTTATTTCTTCCTTCAAACTTCTCAGTGTGTCTGCTAAGTCAGAAGAGTTACCAACACCATGTTTCTCATACGATTCATAGGGAGAATATCTCTAGTCTACCATCTTGCTAGTAATATTTTATTTCTTCCTGCAATGCATCTCATGTTAGCTAAACAAAATCAAAATAAACCAGAATAAATTAGCATAATTCGGGAGGATATATCATCTACACGATCAAACAATAAGTGACACATGTATAAACATAATCATAACAACATATAGACCTATAAGATATAGGTATATCAGCACATAAAAATCATTCTAGCTAGAGTCCAGTCATTAATCCATGACCATATCAACTACACACCATGACCTCATGCATGACAACATTAACCATACCAATGTACACTTGACAACATGTAAGAGCTTTACATGTATAAAAAATACCTAACCAGTCATACACTCATGACAAAAAAATTAATAAGAACACCATCCACTCTCCCATGGCGACATCACTAACACCATGACCAACACCATGTGGATGAAACACGTTCATACACCACAATTATGAAACACACATATGAAACCAACATAAATGCATGTCCAACACACTGCCCATGAAGTCAAAGGGGTGAGACATGCTCTAATACCACCATGTAACACCCTGCTCCTACATCTACTCAAGTAACCAAACAATCAAGGTAAACATTTGATGAATGGTTATTATGATATGATTTAGCCTCCTAGGTCACCTTAAGGAAGTGGAATGAACAACACACAACAACGTAGACCTTTTGAACATGTTGCAAGACACCTAGGAGCCATCCCAACCTTCCAAGAGGTTAGCCCCTGATCCAAACTGGCCTTTTCATGCTTCAATCCTCTAGTGGCAAGCTTGACATGGGAAAAAGTATGACTAGAAACATCTAGTCACACGCACAACATGGGTATGTATGCGACTATGGAGTTTTCCAAGTGGTTTTGAGCCTACAACCCTGATTTTTGTGCAACATTTTTAGGCCTAGATCGCAAGTCACTACCTAGAACACCACGATATTTTCAGAAATGAAAGATAATAATGGAGTAACGATGTAAAGTAAAAAAATTTAACAAGGACATGACTGGACCTCTACTAGCCATGATAGGCATTTTCAAACATGTCACAAATATGTAATCTACAGGTTTAAATAAAATATCTGAGCATAGGAGTCTCATACTTATCTGAGAATCACTAAGAAGGATTTTTGCCTCATCATGTTAAATGAATTATGATCTATTTTGGCATAGATAAATTGTTCATTCATTTACAAATCAAAACATGATGAGAGACATACATCATCACTGTCATAAAACACATTCATATATAGCATATAAAAAACATAAATGAAAATAATATAACATCCATATAAGCAAGATAATAAAAATCATATTTACCCATGAATACAAGAGGACAAGAGCTCTTATTTCCATAAGAAAAATGCAACCAAGTTTGGGATTTCCACATTCCAATTGACCATAGACATGGATGAGCCAAATATCTCTTCATCCATTCACCATTGTACCATATTTAAAGCATGAATGTGGGATCTCATAAAAATCATCAGTTAAAACCAAACCAGGGCTTCCAAAGGAAAAACCACCTCAACCCTCAACCAGTGATTCCACCTCACGGTCAGACATCACAACCATCATCAGATTTGTCTCTACCCATGCTATCCAGGGGTCCAGAGTGTTTGTTCCAATGAGGGCTTCCAAGACTACTAACTCAATCCATAGCTACCACTGGGCTTCTAGAACGTTTTTCCAACCAATGATGCTAGGAATAGTAACTCAACACACCAAGGGTTTCTAGAGAGTTTTTCCAACCAAGGCTTCTAGGACTACTAACTCAACCCAATATTTTTCATGGCTTCCAAAGTGTATTTCTAACAAAGGCTTCTAGGAACTAATAACTCAGCCCACTACCAAAGGCAAATGAGAAGAAACCAGAAAAAAAAACAATGAAATGAACCCACAACACCAAGACTATCTAGGAAATGGAAAGTCTAGGAAAATTCATTGTTAATCGAGGAAATCCTCCATGCAAATGATAGATAATGACCAAGAAACCACATGCATATGCCATGCATGCCAAATATAGTGAGGAAAATACACATGAAACTCAGTACCTACAATTAAAACCACATGTTGCTGCAAATCCTGACGTCCTCTTGCACTTTCTTGCTCTTCCTTTGGCTTCTTTCTCCAAAAATCCAAGTATTCCACACTCTCCGAGAGTGATCCAAGAAAATATGTGTCCAAGAGTACGAGAGAGAGAGAGAGAGAGAGAGAGAGAGAGAGAGAGAGAGAGAGAGAGAGAGAGAGAGAGAGAGAGAGAGAGAGATAATACAAGGAGAGCTCCAAAACTGTATGGAACAAAAGCCATGATTTGATGGCCTTTTTATTAATGAGGCCTCTATTTTCCTCATTTTCCATTATTTTCCTTCATTTTCATCCTCACATGCAACATGTGACCTTTGACCTCCCTTTTCTCTTATTTTCCATTATTTTCATAAACAAGTTCTAGTAAATGCCACTTTACCTTTCCAAATCCTTAGCCATTTCCTTTGCCAATTTCCATAGCCATGCTAAATCATGTGAACACCTACACTAGCATGTTTTACCCAACATTCATCTTGGAACATGTGTCCCATGACATTGGTTATTATTTTTCCTTTATTAACTTTTATTACATGGCATTATCACTAGGGTTGTTACATTTGTCTACATCAATGAATTCTTTTTCCAACTCAAGGTTTACTTCAGTTTGATGTTCAACCATTGCAGCCTTTTGCATGGTTTCTTTCCACCATTGAACATTTCTGCTAATGTGTGTTCTTTTTCAACTTTTATATGCTCTATATTGGGCTCAATAATTTTCTTACTAACCTTTTCTTTTTGTTTATTAAATTATGTGTCTATAGGTAGAGGTACACTAGGAGAAGGGGCATATTTTGTTTTTCTCGACCTCTCACTGTTTCTACTATAAACCTTTGGTAATTTGGGAAGTAAAGGAAGAACCAATTCTACATTTTTTTACTCCTAGTATTCATTGATGAGCTCCCTTGCTGTAGGTTTTGGGGTTGTTTAGCTTTATTTTTTCTTCCTTTCTTTCTGCCCATGTTTTGTTTCATAGTTTGAAGTTCAAATGCTCCCCAAAACAAAAAATTCTCCTAAGTCCTACTTACCTTTATAAATTTACTTCCTATCAAAATATTAATTAAACCTTTATGATATATGAAATGAGAATATGCATTCAGTATTACCCCAACCCTTAACGACATGTGCTTCAGACTCTCTAACAAAAATAAGGAGTGTTCATCCTGACCTAATCTTGGATGTGGTAAAGGAACCAAAAATGGTACAAATTCACCTAGTTGTAGCATCCCTCACATCTGAAGTAATATTTTGTGCTACACGGGAGGCAACGACACTCATCCTTCAACTAGGAACTCTGAATTTTTGAGCCCCAACACCTATCCTTATAGTCGTCCCTTAGAAAAAATGGCACATCGATTCCAGCCAGAATATGGATTTTGAAACCTTTTTATCCATCTGCAGGGAGGCCCATGACCTAGGAAATTACTTCCTAGGTAACATCAAAGGGATACCGACAACATTAGCTTGTTGACCGTCAAAACCTTCTGCAAAATCCCTGACAAATCCATCATTATAACCTGTACAACGGGATAAGAACTCTTCCCACCCCCCTTCCCAAAAACATTGTTGAATATATGGATAGAGATCAAGAAGGTCGGGTGCTTTGGGCTCTACTTTGTGCATTTTTATTCTCCTTCCCATAGCTTTCACCATATAACAATAAAATTGGAAGTGGGAGAGGGATTCAATCTAGGTTTTTTGGGATTACTAATATTGTATCCTCTCTTGGCGTAAAACATACAAGTTAACCATGCATTGTATAGGTTTTACCATTTGAAACAAATGATTTAATAATGTATCAATTGGTAGTCATATAATAAAATTGACTATGGCTTCATAAAACCTTTATGTGCAATCATACGTCATTAACCAAAAATTATCTCTTAGGGACGGAACCTAGAAAACCATCACATCATATCACCATTCGATTGATCTAATGTCACCTGATAGATTTTTTCCCATTTTCTGACATGCACTCCATTAATTCATTCCTTTGGAAATAAAGAATTGAATTTTTCATTTGGCACTGATACTCCAGATGTTGGCATTTTACTAACTGTCTTAGTGAATTCGCGCCGCTACTTTGATTTTCAGCACATTTTATTTTCAAATCTTACAATAGCATTGATATTCGATCTGTCAGTGTTTTAACACTATCTTTTACACATCGACGTTGACATTGAAACTATCTACACTTTAAAAAAATTCCGAATTTATTATAATAAAAAAATATCTCATCAATACATGGCATCAATAACCCTAATAAACCAGAAGCATATTTATTACAATGAATTTTCTTAAAGAAACACTTTCAATGACTCTACTTAATAGGAAAATCATTTTCCCAAGCTTATTCATTTATAAACTCTTTTGGATCTAGAAAATAAAAAAATAAAGTAAAACAACATTTATTCTCTGATAACCATTTATTAGAACCTTAGGTCCTTCTCCTCGGACATCAAGTCCTTCAAAATGTTTATCCACACTTGCAAATTTTCAAATAACATGTATATATACAATTAAAAAGTGTTATTTTGTTTCTTAATAAATGTAATGCATCACAAATCTCTCGTTGAATAAACCTCGAGGCAGAAACTCACCTTTTAAATCTTGCACAATAAATCTATTCTTGCCATGAAAAGCCCCAATTTGATATGGACCCTTCCAAATATGGTTGAACTTCCTATTTTTACCTTTATCTTCAATATGTGCATCCAATTTTAAAACCGTTTCCTGGATTTCGCTATCATCATCCTTAGTATTTTTGTCAAATACCCTCTTGATAATTTCTTGGAAAATTTGAGTTTGTGCATACACTTTTTCTTTGTTTTCGTACAACTTTATCAGTTGACTGATTCTTCTTTGAAAATGATTTGGTTCCTCTCCTATTTCTTGCAAGTACTTCATAATTGGTATATCCCAAGTGAAACTGAGAAAGTTGCATCTGCACCATAGACTAGCTGAAAAGGAGTGGTACCAATTGATCTCTTTGTATTGAGTTTTGTATGCCAAGTTTTTTTTATTATTCTCCAACAACTTCTGATGATTCTTACTAGACTCTTGTATGATGACTTAACCATTCCATTAACTTGGGGTAATAGGATGTAGAGTGACTAATAATTATATGATATTCATCACAAAATTTAATGAGTCTTTTAGATTTAAAGCATTGAGAATTGTCAATTATGATTCTTTTTAGACTAGAAAATCCAAAAAGAATATTTTGTAAAAATTGTATGACAACAAGATCAGTTGCTTGTGAGGTTGATGGAGCCTCAATCCATTTACTGAAGTAGTTTGTTCCTGTCAAGAGCCACTTATGTTGTGTTCATGATACTAGATGAATCTCACCTATAAATTGAAGTCCCTATTTCTGAAATGGTGCTTATAAAGAAATAGGTTTTAAGGTTAAATACATAAACTTAGCTTTTCCTTCAAATATTTGACAATTGTGACATGTTGAAACTTCCGTATGAACATCAACAAAAATTGTAGGCAAATAAAACCCGAGTCTCAAGATTTTGACAACAATGGCTTTCCAATAATTTTGATTGTCACATACTCCCTTGTGTTGTATGGCTTAATTCGTCTTGCGAACAAGACCGATCTCCCTAGTACTAAAAGTATCTAGAAAAAAACAACCAAATAGACTAATCTTTCTCTAAGAATATATGATCTATGAAAAGCTCTATATAGGTGTAAAAGACTTACCGTTTGTCCAGTGCTTGTTTGAAGTTGATGTTATCCCTTGCGCGCTTGAAGGAGTTTCGCTTGTAAACCTGCAGTCACAAACAATCAAAGTATTACATAGCACCTGTATAGAAATCATCATAAACCATGCTTATCATAGTGATCAAGGAATCTATGAAATAAACCATTGATTGAAAGATTATTGAGAAAAATGAGTATATTTGTATTAATTTAAAAAGAAGAAAATCCTTAAAACCTAAGCCTTGATGTTGCACAGGACTTTCCGGGGTCCGAAGCAAGAGTCTCCTTTACTTTGATAAGCTCTGCACTCCTCCAACCAAGACAAATAGAGGTATGTAATATCTCCTCACAAAAGTCTTAGTTAACTGAGTCTAAATCTCAACAACACTTAACCTCAAATATTCTTAAGCTTGAACTCCCCTTGAGGCTACCCAATGCCTCTTTTTATAGTGGAAAAGAGGAGGTTTTCTGTTCCAAGTATGAAGGGATAGAATCCTCCTTCAAAGGGATAAGCTCCTCACATCAAGGGGTTAGCTCCATAAGGTAAGGGATTCATGCACCTGACAAGAGTGGTTCTGCCACCGCAAGATCCATTCTAGAAGCTTCCAGAATTTACTTTAATTAATATTTTTGGGATTTACTTGCGCATTTTTAATCTTACAGCGGTCCGAACCTATAATAAAGATAAAGAGCGTTCAGGAATGCAGGAAATATGAACATTGGGTGTGGGACTGCAGGCAAGATAGCCAGAAAGTGCGACACCAAAGTTTAGGAGACTTCTAGGAATTTTTCTGATTTTCAAGGCTTGACATGAGGAAATGATATGTTAGACTTGCCAAAGGGGGAAGTCGCCACCGATCTCCCTAGTGTCAGAAGACAATCTAGCAACAAACAGCCAAATAGAATAATATTTCTTTAATCATGTAAGGTTTACAAAAGCTCTATAGAGGTGTAAAATACTTACCGTATGTCCAGCGCTTGTTTGAAGTCGTTGTTGTCCCTCGTGCACTTGAAGGAGTTTTCCTCATAAACCTGTAGTAAAAAACAAGCAAAATATTACATAGCACCTGTATAGACATCATCATAAACCATTCTTATCATAGTGATCAAGGAATCTATGAAATAAACCATTGATTGAAAGCTTATTGAGAAAAATGAGTATATTTGTATGAATTTCAAAAGAAGGAAAACCTTACAACCTGAGCCTTGATGTTCGAAAGGCCTTCCCAGGGTCTGAAGCAGGAGTATCCTTTACTTTGATAAGCTCTGCACTCCTCCAACCAAGATAGATAGAGGTATGTAATCTCTCGTCACAAAAGTCTTAGTTAACTGAGTCTAAATCTCAACAGCACTTAACCTCAAATCTTCTTAATCTTGACCTCCAAAAACTTAACCCTTTGAGGCTACCCAATGCCTCTTTTTATAGTGGAAAAGAGGAGGTTTTCTGTTCCAAGTATGAAGGGATATAATCCTCCTTCAAAGGGATAAGCTCCTCACATCAAGGGGTTAGCTCCATAAGGTAAGGGATTCATGCACCTCACAAGAGCAGTTCTGCCACCTCAAGATCCATTCTAGAAGCTTCCAAAATTTAATTTAATTGAGATTTTTGGAATTTACTTGCGCCTTTTTTATCTTACAGGGGTCCACACCTTTAACACAGATAAAGTGCGTTCAAGTATGCAAGAGAGCTGAACATTAGGTGCAGGACCGCAGGCAAGATAGAGAGAAAGTGCGACACCAAAGTTTAGGAGATTTTTAGGAACTTTTCTCTGATTTTCAAGGCTTGACATGAGGAACTGATATGTTAGACTTTCAAAGGGAGAATTATGAGTAATAATGAGCTCATACAGTTAGAAGAATGTCAAGGTGACAATTTTTTGTGTAACAGATTGCCCCCTAAAGTGCAATGTATGGAATAGATGATGCTGAAGTCTGTCATATATGAAGAGTGCAGTACTTTATCATTTCAAGGATCATCCTGCGGAAACCCCAGTCAGAACCTGTAAAAACATTCAATGCAAAATATATATATGTAAACATATCATCGTTGAGGTAGGCATTCCCATACTCAAATCAAAACTAACTAATTCAAACTATTCCGATACAGGAATGATTTTGAGTACATCACAGTATAGACATGTGTAGACATAGTATGGAGGCAGCCATTTGTTTATAAATATTCCATTGTATAAATGATAACAAAATTCCTCGCAGCCTGGATGGTAGAAACTAGATCCAGGGTCTTGATTTTTGCATCTCGAACTAGTACGATTCTATCCATGTGAATGAATGTGTCGAAGTCAAACATGGTAGAAACCACTTGATTACCAGCCAATAATGTAAACTGTTAACAAGTGTGAGAGAAACCAGCAGTAATGTCAATGGCTCTCAAAGTACTCAGTACAATCCATGAAATGTGAATGAATGAGCTGAAGTCAAACATGTCACGAAATCATTCAATCGAAGGTCAATGACGCAACCTGTCGTCAAAAGTGAGAAACCTGCCATTGAGGCATGCAGATTTCAAGGTATTGACGATTCCTAGATCAACTTCCTAGATAATGAGTTGTCGTCGATAGAAAGCGATCCGTCGTAGGCAAGCCCACAACACGAAATCATAGATCAAGTTTTGAAAATATATTAGCAAGGACTGACTCAGGGATGGTCAAGAATGGATGAAAAATATTTTGCAGATGAATGGTTTATTTGAACTGTCCTCCTGAACACATAACGACACTACAGATGGTTTGGTGACAATTGACCCAAAGCTAATACCCAGAAACCGGCTGAAGACTTTCAATGTGGTTTGATTAACTGTTAGGAAAAGGATTTCCCACCCCAAGTGAATGAACGTGTCGTGTTCAAGAGTGGTTAACTAGATTTTCGAAAAATGAAAATACAACAAAAAATTCCATTTTTCTCTCTTTTCCCCCACCATTTCTGGCAAGGCTCTTTATTTTTGACAAGCTTGAGGAGGATAACATTTTCTTGTTTATAAGCTCATCCTTTGGATGAGTCCAACTTAGTTTAAGATTCGAACCCTAAGAAGGAGTGGTTCGTTCCTGTTTGAAATTGAACATGTCCTTTACTGTTAAATTTTAACGAGTCCAGTATAGGAGAAACTGAGTGTTTTTCAATTTTAGGGAGTCAGAAGAAAAAACTTAAGAAAACTCCATGGGTGTACTTTTTCATAAATTTAGTCTCTCGAGCCCGAAAAAGGATAAAATAATGTGGGAGAGAGCTCTATTGACCGTAATTAGTCAACGTATACCTTTTTTGTAAATAGTCCATTTCAGTCCGTAAAAGCGATAAAATTATACTGAATGGATGATCATTCATTTACTTTAACGAGTTCGAATAGTCAAGTACTCAGCAATCTTTTCATTTTTAGAGAGTTTGAAAAGGGCTTAAAAGAGAACTCTAGGGTTTTGCTTTTTCGTAATTTTCAAGAGTCCGAAAAAGTGATAAAAGTATACTCAGTAGTTTCACTTTTTCTGTAAATTTTAACGAGTTCTAAAAAGGGATAAAAATGTACTCCTGGCCGACTTTCAATTTAATTTACGAGAAGGAAAAGACGGAAAGAACTCGGCATTTTCATGTGTTTTACGAGAATGAAAGATAGCAAAATAATCTCGGGATTTTCATGAGTTTAACGAGTCTTGAAAATAACCAAAATTGACTCAAGATAGGTTTCATTTTTACAAAAGCTTGAAACAAAGAAAAACTATGCTTCAGAGTGGTTTCATTTTTACACAAGCTTGAAACAAAGAGAAAATTGTGCTTGATGCCCTCATATAACCTGAGCGATGCCTCAAATTTTCATTTCATTCAACTAAATAGACCATTGTAATTAATAAATGGATGAAATGAAGGTTCATTTACTAGACTATAGGAGAGACCTCACGTAAAACTGTAGCAGTATGCAAAAAATCGAAATAACTAACCTAAATATATTACTTAACATTTACGAGATCTAGTCAAAGACTCGACTCAAGATCAGAAAAAATTCTCGACTTGATACTTACGATATCTAATCAAAGACTCGACTCAATTAGGAGAGGATTTATTTCATTTTTTAATGAGCTTTACATATGAAAAGAACTATGCTCATAGAACTATGTTTCATTTTTTAACAAGATTGACACAAGAAAAGGAACTATGCTCATGGGAACCTGTTTCATTTTTTAACGAGGTTGGAACAGGAAAATAACTATCCTCATCGGGAACTATTTCATTTTTTAACGAGCTTGACACAGTAATAGGAACTCTCCTCTTAAGGACCTGTTTCATTTTTTAACGAGGTTGATACAATAAAAGGAACTATCCTCAAAAAAATTTGTTTCATTTTTTAAACAAGCTTGATACAAGAAAAGGAACTATGCTCAATGCCTGATTCATTTTTAACGAGCTCGACACAAGAAAAGGAACTATGCTCAATGCCTGATTCATTTTTAACGAGCTTGACACAAGAAAATGAACTATGCTCAATGCCTGATTCATTTTTTAACGAGGTTGACACAAGAAAAGAACCATCCTCAAGAAACATGTTTCGTTTTTTAACGAGGTTGACACAGTAAAAGGAACTCTCCTCGTGGGACTTTGTTTCATTTTTTAACAAGATTGACACAAGAAAAGGAACTATTCTCGTAAGGACCTGTTTCATTTTTTAACGAGGTTGACACGGGAAAATAACCAACCTTAAAAGGGCCTTGATCATGGCTTCCAATTGGAAGAAACACATGTCAAGGGACACACCTCGATCATGGCTTCCAAGAGGTCTTCATCAGATGGAAAAACAGTTCTCTGGAAGGAACACATGTCAAGGGACTCATTAGGGATAAGAACATCACATTCAAATAATCCCATAGGGTTTTCCATGTCAATTACCGGATCTAATTCAAAGGAAGTCGAGCAAATAGTGAGAGGCTCGCTTGCATCAGTAACTGAAAACATGGGACTGGTTTCCACATAATTAACCCATGGCAGGGTAGATACCACTTCTGTATAAGGAAAATTCAGGGGTGTCAGATTATTGGTAGTCAAATCAAGACTAATGAATGAAAGTTGGTCAACAGTCACAATGTTTCCATTGTTAGGGAAAGACATCACGCGAAAGAGTGTCGATACGACAGCTTTCATTGCATATGCATAGTCTCACCCAAGGAGTAAATTGAAATCCAAGGGGCCTCGAACTACCATAAGATCAATACATACAGTTTTACCTTCCAAGGTAATAGGAAACTTAGGAAGGATCCCTAAAGGTTCACTAGTGGTTTTGTTAAAAGTTGACAGATTATGTGTAACAAGCACAAGTTGAGGGGAACCTAAAGCTTTCCAAGTAGTTGAGGATAAAATACTAACAGAAGCACTTTCATCTATATTTGTGCGACAGACATTCTTACCACAAGCTTTCACAATGATTTGGAAAGGGATGGAAGAAGTATGATGAGGTTTTGTGAGTCTATTCTAATCAAAGGAAAAGACCTCAGTACTTGGAGGGGGTTATGTGGAAACAGTTGAAATTCCCCCTGGCGTAAAAGAATCTGATGTAACAAGAAGAACCTGAGTGTTATGAATTTCACTCCCACAGGGAGAGTGGGATCGACCGAATTTGAAATCAGGTCGACCACTTTATCAACTAATGGATCATCAACCTCAGCGATATGATTTTCACTCTTCAATTGAAGAGTGGGATTGACTGTACTTGGATTAGATCAATCACTTCGTCAGTTGACCGTAGGTTGGGAGAAAGTTTATGGTAACCAGTTGGAATTTCTTGTTGTGAAACACAATTAAGTTTTCCAACAATTTTGAGGCTTCATCCATGTGAGGGAAAATATGAGTTTGATGACTCCCTTTGCATAACCTACAAGGAAACCTAACTTTACCCTTTTTCCTAGGAGCCTAACAATCACTGGTTGATGGATCAACAGTAAGTTGATGAGAATCTTCTGACCATACTTCCAAGACCTTAGGAATACCAGGACAATTGATAAGGAATTGGTCACCCTTACAAAGCTTGCAAGGGTATTTGGGTTTGCAATGCATGTCGGAGAATTCCTCAACACTATTAACACTTACAACCATGGTTGGTTGGTTGACTTCTTTCTTATCTTGCTTCTTCTTCTTCTTAGCCACCTGGTTACTAGAATCAAGGCTTTTACCAAGCGAAGAAGAAAGGGAGGAATACATGTTGGGCGAAGAGGGTAAAGGGTCAACATGAGCTTGGTGATGTTGAGATGGTGAACTCTATTGAGGTGAAGCATCTGGTTGAGGTGGAACAATTTGAGTATTCAAGGCCAACGAAGTTGAAAATAACCATACCGGTAAACCTATTATAAATCCAGGTAATGACAATGTAGCCATATAAGGAGGGCCAACATTTCCAAAGCAAGGAAAAGTACTAGGATTCTCGTTAAGAGGGGTTCCTTGGTTTGTAAATTTTGAAACAGTTGTCATTATATTCAACTTCAGTGAATTTTATTAACAATTTGATAATATTAACAATTCAAATTCACAATTCACGCCTAAGGTATCTAAAAATTAAAAACAAACAAATGAACACGCGCTATCAAATCTAGGAGTCAAAACACACAAAAACAATATATTTCCACAACGAAATCACTAGTTGGTGATGAAATCCAATGTCGCAGAGATCGATGTCAAAAACTGGTGATTGGAACAGTTACCCTGGCAATCTGCTTAATGAAACAGTCTGGTGCAAGTAACTTCACTATGCCATCTCGAAGTGAAGAGTACCCTCAAGAAAGTCCAAGTGATTCTAGTCAATGCCACCTCACTGCCATGTAACTTTCCACGTCACCACCCACAATCCAAAGATTAGTACAGCTAAGGTCACCAATCGAGATGAATTGTACCCAGTGGGAATATCATTATCCAATATATACAAAATAGTATCAAGCTCAATCCTCTTGAAAGCTCTACGACATGCAGTAACCGATATTTTACAATAAGTAACCCATTCTCATGGTGTTATTAATCCCAGGCTATCATTTTAATACATTCATATTTTCTATCTTTTCCAATGAGATAGCTACGATTACCTCATTGGGTCCGACCTGATCTCGTGCTTGACTCTTTTAAGAAGAGCTTCCCAGAGCACAAATACAACAATTGGAATTTTTCCTTACCGCAAGATACTATTGCTTGTTTTAACTACTTTGGAATGTTAACTACAACCTATTCCAAAGCACTAGCCTAAGCTAAATTGGCAGAATAAGCCCTAGAAAATGTAAAATATCTAGATTGATTTTATTAAGTGTTGTGTTATTTGGGTTGTTATTTACTCAAAGGGTAAATGGATATGAAACCAGTGGTGTTATGAATTGACCCAAAACTGAATGCAATAAAATATGGAGAATGCAATCTTTCACTTTAATGATCCCAACGAGCAAGAAGAGGAGAGGTCTTATTTAATTTCCGTCAATGAAAATATTTATGTCATATAAAAAATATATCAACTTTAATTTTCAATACCTATCAAGAAACTAATGTTTTTCCTAATTTTAAAACTATATAATCAGAATGTACATTAAATCTACCTGAAAACTTATGGCATTGTAATCTATGTATGTTTATTCATATTTTAAAATGAATTCAATTATGCAAATGTAATCTATAAGAATTTTCATGTATAGAAGATGATCTCTGTTTTAATAAAGGACCAATCATAAAGAAAAGAAGATTGGGTGAATTCCATGTAAAAGTAAAACACCAAAGGGATAAGCAAATAAAAATGAGAAAGAAATGAAGAACAACTAGAGATAAACCTTTAAATAAATGACCAAAGAATCAAATTAATAACTTCAAAAAGAATATTCAAACACCCAATTAACTTAACAGAGACTGACGCAAAAGTTGTTGAAAAGAAATTCACACATAAGATTTGACAGTCAAGATAGACTGGGGCAAACTCAAAGAATCATGTGATATGGCTCCTAAAAAGAGAATTTTAATTTTTTCAAAAATTTTCCACAAGTCCGCAGTTTCTAATGGAGAACAGAGCGGTACCCCACTGTTCTGAACTAAAACCCGCGGAGGCTGCAGCACTGTTTTCAGATGAAAACTGCAGAGGCAAGGAAAATTACAGAAAAAATAAATATTTAGCTTTTCTTTTTAAGGATTCTTAAAATTTATCCACCCAACCCAAATTTTAAAAGAAGTCAAATCATAAAATCAAAATTGTAAATTGAAAAATAAAGAAAACTAAGTCATATTCTCATGAGTTTGTCATTTTGTTATGTAGATTAACTTTCTGTGGGACAGAATGAGATTCTCCTAGTAAAATACATTTTCTAGAAGTAAACGTCCATTTGAAACAATTTCTGACTATCTGCATTTTTACTGATATAAACAAAGAAAGAGGACATTCCCCACTTCCGCAAATCCAACGTTCGATGCGCCATCCGTCACTCCCAAAGAGGTCGAATGAAGAGAATCACAATCAAAGACACAAATAAAAGAATCAAAGAACTCATAAAAATTAAATATTGCGTAGAAGGCTGCATACGATAAAATATATGTGAAAACACACAGCGTAAACACACAAAACCATAGACATAGATATATGTGGTTCACCTGCCTTGGTTACGTCCTTAACCTCGAATGTTCTCAGCCTCCTTCCTTTCTATTATCCAGCGCGAACAGCAGGTTCAGGCGCGTCCGCAGGGAAAGTTTCCGCCACATCCTCTCGTTCCAGGTCACAAATTTCTCGTCCGTTTGCGGTCCTGATAATACACATACCATATTACCGGGCCGTAATAATACTCTCATACAAGCGAGGGGTTTCCTTTTAGGGAAGAAAAACCCTAAGCTAAACATAACTTCTACCGTCATATCATCCACCTAATGAATGGCCCAGATTGACCAGAAATTACTATACTTTTACAAGGCAATTTTACTTCTCCACAGCGTTGGGGCGTGTTCCCCCAAACCCCTACTGGTGGTGGGGCTCCAGCAAACGCAGCAACCTCTCATGGACTTCTTAAGTAGCGTTTCCGGGCCTCGCTAAGGTAATAGGTCCAATTCCGTGATAAAGCAGTTCGTATGAATGCTCCGCACCCAAAAATCTCCCACTTGGACACTGATTGTAACAACTCCACCGCTGCTTCATTTGCTAGAAAATGACTCCTCTTTGGACCTGGTTGTTTCTC
Source organism: Pinus albicaulis (assembly GCA_034641835.2). Classification (NCBI taxonomy): domain Eukaryota; kingdom Viridiplantae; phylum Streptophyta; class Pinopsida; order Pinales; family Pinaceae; genus Pinus; species Pinus albicaulis. The sequence goes on along the minus strand of CM076578.1, from coordinate 1,110,970,864 downwards.
ATCTTCATCGTCATCCTTGAAGACCAATTGAAACTGAGCATAATCTCAGTTTCTCCCTGGTTACAATTTTTGTTAGCATATCTGTAGGATTCTAGCTAGTGTGTATCTTTTCCATCTTCAACTGTCCATCTTCCAATACTGACCATATAAAATGGTACTTGAGCTGTATGTGTTTAGTCCTGGAATGAAATGTTGAGTTCTTTGCAAGATGAAGGACACTTTGGCAATCACTGTATAACGTGCCCATATCATGCTTCTTACCCAATTCATCCATAAACCTTTGAAACCAAATCATTTCTTTACTAGCCTCTGTAGCAGCAACATGCTCTGCTTTTGTTGTTGAAAGTGCAACAACACTTTGGATTTTTGAAACCCAACTGACAGTTGTTCCACCTACAATAAATACATATCTTGTAGTGCTCCTCCTGTTATCTCTGTCACCTGCCATATCTACATCAACATATCCCTGTAGAGCAATGTTTGAACCACTAAAGCAAAATTATTGATTTGTGGTACCTCTCAAATATCTGAGAATCCATTTCACTACCATCCAATGTTCTTTTCCTGGATTGTTCATGTACTTGCTTACAACTCCCACTGCATGTACAATATCAGGCCTTGTGCAGACAATTGCATACATTAAGCTTCCAACTGCTGATGCATATGGAACTTTAGACATATAGTCCATTTCTTCTTGGGTCTTGGGGCACATCTCCTTACTAAGTTTGAAATGGCTAGCAAAAGGTGTACTAAGTGGTTTTGCATTCTGCATATTAAATATTTTCAACACCTTTTGTATGTACTCATTCTGAGACAGTGTTAATTCGCAATTTTTCATGTCTCTACTTATTCTCATACCAAGGATTTGTTTTGCAGCTCCCAAATCCTTCATTGCAAATGAATTTGCCAATTTTCTTTTGAGCACATTTATTTCCTGCATGTTAGACCCTGCAACAAGCATGTCATCTACATACAATAGCAATATAATATAGTTGCCATCATTTTTCTTTTTCATATAAACACAATGATCAGAGTGACATCTAGTATAACCTTTTTTAGACATAAACTTGTCAAATTTTAGATACCACTACCTTGGAGCCTGTTTTAAGCCATATAAGCTCTTCTTTAACCTGCACACTAATTTTTCCTTCCCTTTGACCTCATATCCTTCTGGTTGCTCCATATAGATCTCTTCCTCCAAATCTCCATGGAGAAATGTTGTCTTTACATCTAATTGTTCAAGATGTAAATCTTCCGTTGCTACAAAACTTAAAATAGTTCTAATTGAAGTCATCTTAAAAATAGGAGAAAATATTTCATCAAAATCAATACCTTTCTTCTGTGCAAACCCCTTCACCACAAGTCTAGCTTTGTACCTCTTTTTTCCTCCATCTTCTTCCTTCAGCTTGTAAATGCATTTATTCTGCAATGTAGTTTACTTGTAGGCAAGGCTGACTAAGTCCCAAGTATGGTTATGCATTAAGGAGTCCATCTCTTCTTCCATGGCTAGCTCCCACTTCTTCCTACTTTCAACTTGCATTTCTTCTTCATAACATTCGGGTTCACCAGAATCAGTCAATAATAAATAATATAATGAAGGAGAGTATCGTTCAGGGGGTCTACTTATCCTGGTAGATCTTCTAACACCACTTTCAGGTGTTTGAGGTGCTTGTTGCTGTTGTGGTGGCTGTTGTTGTTGTGGCTCTTGATTATTATTATTTTCAGACACCTTTACTTTTTCTGTGATCTCGTCAAGAACTGTGTATTCTTTGTTTTCTTTTTCTTGTTTCTTCTCCTACAACTGATTCTTATACAATACCTTTTCATTGAATATTACAACTCTACTCCAAATGATTTTGTGATTTTCATAATCATATAAGCGATAACCAAAATCATTAACACCATATCCAATAAAGGTACATTTCTTTGATTTTGCCTCAAGCTTTGTTCTGTTTTCCTTATTAATATGGACAAAGGCCTCACAGCCAAAAGGCTTTAAAAAAAAGTATTTTACCCTTTTACCTGTCCATTCTTCCTCTGGAATACCACCATCCAAGGAATTTGAAGGCCCTCTATTTATTAGATAAACAACAGTATCTACAACATTTGCCCAAAATTGTAAAGGCAATCCTGCATGCAATCTCATGCACCTTGGACGCTCCATGATTGTTCTGTTCATCCTTTCTGACACACCATTTTCTTGTGGTGTTTTTGGAATTGTCTTCTCTCTGCATATTCCATTTTCTAAACAATACATATCAAACTCCTTGCTGCAATATTCACCTCTATTGTCTGATCTGAGACACTTCAATTTCTTTCCTGTCTCAATATCAACCAAAGCTTTCCATTTCTTGAAAGTATCAAATACATCAAATTTATTCTGAATACAATAAATCCAAGTTTTTCTAGTTGCATCATTAATAAAAGTAATGTAATAACGAGAGCCACCAAGAGATGATACCTGAGCAGGTCCCCATACATCTGTATGCACAAGCTCACCTTCGTTTCTTACTGCACTCGAGAAATTCCACTTTTCGTTTTCCATAAATGTAAATTCTCACAAAAATCCAAATCACATTCTTCAAACCCGGTAACAAATTTCTTGATATGGAAGAAATTGCATCTTTCCATCATGGTCCAGCCTATGATGCCATACTGCATCTGCTCTCAAGCAAATATTAATAGAGTTAGAAATACCATTGCATAAATACAATGTACCAACCTTTTCACCTTTTGCTATTACCAGGGCTCCTTTGGTGACCTTCCAAGTTTTATTTGTGAAAGTTATCACACAACCTTCACCGCCTAAATGCCCTGTTGAAATAAGATTTTTCTTCAGATCTGGAACATGCCTTACCTCCTTTAATAGCCATTGGTTTCCATTCTGTTGTTTTACAAGAACTTTATCCATTCCAACAATTTTACAGGGTTTATCATCACCCAAACGGACTTGTCCAAAATCTCCTTAAACATAGTCATGAAAATATTGTAGAAATTATATGCACTAATCATGCATATGTCAAAGATCCACCTAAATATCACACTATTTAACTTTATGCAAGATACCGAATCTATTCCACTTGTTAATCTTTTGCGGAAAAATTAATTGCACACACAGTGTGAAGCATAAACAAAAATATTCATCGCACATAACACAGTTTTTAACCGGGAAAGCCTGAAGCTGAAAACCCCAACTATATACTATGTAACATGGAAATCATATGACACTCTCATACAAGCATACAAAGCTTATCACAAGCTCTCAGTACAATACAATTGTCATACACTAATCAGGCCTAATCTTGCAAATCCATGCACCAATCTTTGCCACCTGCTAGCCTGCCTCTACTGTGTAATCTATATTGAAGAATAGTTCTGCATTAATTTGAATTACTCTTGGATTGACTACGCAATCCTCATTGGCATCTCCATTGTGTGTGTGATGCAATCAATGCATCACTATAGTCACAACAGATAGTCTATCTTGCCCTTTCACCTATCTCTCCACTGTTCTCCACTAAAACTACCATGCACTGTAGTTGACTGATGTATTCTTCAGTTGATTAATGAGTTATTATTTATGAATTAATTAACTAATTAATTCACTCCACTCTCACTAGTGTATCAATCAGTTAGACTAGGTACAACTAGCTCAACTGAGTCTAACTGAGTTAAACTAAAGACAACTCCATAACTACTTCTTCCAACTGTGTCATAACTCTGCCACTTGAGTTCTAACTGAGTCCTCCATGGCTGGCTCTGAACTCTCAGAATAAATACCCCCTCCGCCAAATGGATGCAAGGCCAGTATCCGTGCACCGAATCGAAGTGCTCCAAGAGAATAAGTTGATGTTTAGAGTCTGATTATTATTAAGGGCTAATAATAATCGACACATCTATTTTTAGATCGACGATCTATAAATAGACTTCGCCCAATATTCTAAAAATAGAATTTCATCTATTTTTCCAACTTGACCAACCATCCACAAATAGCATCCTGCAACTTCTGAAATATGATCATCATGTCTAAAAATAGACATAGTCTAAAAATATACTTGCGCCAAAAATAGCCTGCGGGCCCACTTAATGAAGGCGAATCTTTTCACTAAGCTCATCATCTTGTTGAATCTCAACAAATATTTCTTATCAGGTGTGGCATGGAATGAGGCCCCTAAGTCTACGACCCAAGAATCAGTAACATTTTCGAAAGAAAGAATCAAAGCATCTTGTAACACATCACCTGTCACATTTGCTTCATGATTGTTTTCTTGTTGTGCGTCTCCTTATTTTCCCTTCCGAGATCTACAGTATTTCTTTAGGTGTCCTTTATTTCTACATTTCCAGCACACTATCCCCGATCTAGACTTGGATCTACCTTTCCTTGATTTACTACGATATCCTGAGCTTTTTCCCCTTTCCATTCTTCTTCCCCTAGACTCTACACTCAAAGCATTACCCAATGTCTCACCAGAGCTTTTTCGTCGCATTTCCTCGCTAAGGATAGCATCGACAACATCATCAAAATTTAAAGTACTAGATCCAGAGATAGAGTTACTAATGGCCATAACTAAACCATTCCAACTTTCTGGAAATGAGAACAGAAATAAAAGAGCCCTAACTTCATCATCAAATTTTACCCCTATAGAACTTAACTGACTGGTAACTATATTAAAATAATTTAAATGGTCTGCAACAGATCCACCTTCCGACATCTTCATATTAAATAAATGTTTCATGAGAAATACCTTGTTTGAGGCCGAGGGTTTTTCATATAATTTTGCCAACGCCTTAATCAAACCCTCTGTTGTTATTTCCTTCAAAATATTGAAGGCTACCAAGGCCGCAAGGCACAACCGTATTTTTCTGAGTGCCTTTCTATCTAGAATCTCCCATTCTGCGGCTGTCATAGCCGTCAGCTTCTTTGTTTTTCCACTCAATGGTAGGTACAGATATTTCTGATACAGATAATCTTCCATCTGCATCTTCCACAGTGGGAAGTTTTGGCCGTTAAATTTCTCGGCTCTAAACGTACCATCTTCCGCCATTGCTCCCACTCGAACCAGGAACCCTTCTTTCATGCGATTTTATCAGCCAAATAGACCTTCAGCTCTGATACCAGTTGTTAGAAAATTAAATATTACAGAGCAATGCAACACATAAAATATGCGGAAAACATAAGCACACAAAACACATAAACCAGAGAGACACAGATATATGTGGTTCACCCAGTTTGGGCTACGTCCACCCGGAACAGCCAGTCCTTCCTTTCTATTATCCATCAAAATGAAGAGACACAACCTACAACAGATCCACTATAATATCCTATGTTCTCTCTCACAGTCTCCCTATCTGTTTCTCGCTCCAAGAATACACATACCATACACAGCCGCAATACAATACCCTCATACAAGCGAGGGGTTTCCTTCTAGGGCAAATAAAAACCTAAACTAAACATAACTTCTACCGTCAGATCATCAGCATAATGAATGGCCCAAATTGACTAGAAATTAATATACTTTTACACGGAAATTTTACATATGTTTTTACCTTCGGGGGCGCTGCCCCTGAAACCCCCCGCCATGGGGGGGCTCCATAAAGTCACAGCCACCCCCCCTAGACCCCCCAAGCAGCGTTTAATTATGGGCGGCGTTGCCGCCCCATTAAGGTACAAGGGTCCAATGCTATGATACAAAATAAACAAGATAATCAGGCTCCACACCCAATAAGCACCTGCAACATATAATAATTAAGAAAATCTAATCCAACTTAGTGATCAAGGAATCTAAGTATTGATGTTATTCAATAAGCACAAGAACAACTCAATGATAAAAAGAGATCCATATGTATTATCTTGAATGAAAAGAACAACTTTACAACCTGATGCCTTGATGTCGTACAAGTTTCTCCCAGGGTCCTGAACAGTCTTTCCTCCTTCAGTTTGACAAGCCTTCCTCTCTGAATACCAGCATGGAGTTATGGACATAAGGGTGTGATCATCCTCATGCCAACAACAACTAGTGTAGATATTATGCACTCTTGATAGTTTCTTCAGCAACTCATTTACAATATTTAAAGGCTACAATATACATACATTCTACCCTTCAGACTGAAACTTGAACTCAATTTATAGGGAAATGGAGGTAGTTTCAGTTCCATGAAGAGGCGGATGGATTCCTCTCATGAAGGGATTTGAGCTCCATGGACCAAGGGATAAGCTCCATGAGTGGAGGGATAAAGCTCGAATTGATCGTGCCTCTAGAAGCTTCGAGTTGGGAGAATATTCGTCCAGTTGGGATTCTAGAATTTAATTTTTCCTTTATTTGAATTTTTACGGGGGTCCACAGGTTTTATTAGTAGAACGTGCATGAAATGTCGTAGGCTATTGAACAAGTATTCACAAACTCGTAGGAAAAGGCTAGAAAAAGTGCGGAGGTAGACTTTTAAGGGTTTTAATGAGCTTTTCTCCAATTCCAAGACTTGGTTTAGGAACATTAGGGTTTTTGACTTCTAAGGGAGCACAATATAGGTGGTGATAGACCTATATGGATAGTAAAATTTCATGGTGACAAAATAATGTGTAACAAACCATATGTGCTATGTGCCACAATTAACAACTCAATTAGCATTCTCGATCCAAGTAAATGTTCTAAATCACCTCGTTCATCGCACTATTATTTATGAGGGAGCATCTACTTGTATTATGTCTCTAAACTGGTGGAATTCACTTGGCTTGCCTCCATTATCTCAATCGCCTACGACGTTGAAATACTTTTACGGTCATACATATAAGCCTTGTGGTATCATCAATAACCTGCATGTCAAACTAGTGGGAAAAATTGTAACTGTTGAATTTGATTTCGTTGACGGACCCCTTCACTACAACATTTTACTTTGAAGGACATGGGTTTACACTATGACTACGATAATCTCTACTTACTTTCAGATGATCGCCTTCCCTCATAAAGGCGTTATCACAGTCATCAATGAACTCTCTTTCTTTGCCTCTAGTTCCCAGGTATCTAGAAGCATTCTGTTAGTTCATGCACCCCAATTAGCACTTTAAAAAATTGGTGGAGGGATCTTAAAGGATTCTTCTCTAATGGGAACCTTTGCATTACCGCCGCCCGCGACGTCAACGGAAATTTCACGAATAGAGACATGTTGCATGAGATCTTCCACTTCATCTGACTTAAGGAAGATTACCAATGATTCTGAAGTTGTTACACTGGATGATTTTCTGCCACCAAACCCAATTGAACTGGCATACAAATAAATTTATTGGCTTGGGTGGTGCATTCTGATTCATCGTCGCCGATCATTTGGGTCGATCGTTCATTATATTTTGGTACTCCATCTGATCCTTTTTCATCCACATTCTTGACTGATGAGAGCATTATGGAATCCATGATGCCAGAAGGAGAACCATGGGAAGATCATCATCATCGTTCCCATCTTCAGGATTAAAAATAAGATAATATTATTGAACTATATCACCCGACGATCTCTACTTTCTTTTCGAATTCTATTCCAATTAATGCCATCGAATCTGAGCGAAACTTATCAAATATTGAAGAAACCATTTCTATCGATATTTCGACCAAACTCGGCGTTGTAGAAAACATTCATGTCGACGTGTCTTTTTCTCCATCCAAACTTGAAACTTATCTCGCTCTTTTCATGAATTCTGAGATATATTTTCTTGCTCTTATAGGGAAATTCCAAGCCTAGATTCTAGTATCGTCGAACACCCAATTAAAATGTACCCTGATGTCAGACCGATACATCAACGCCTTCGTCCTGTTCATCCGAAGAAGGATGCTGCCATTAAAGCAGAAGTTGAAAAACTTTTGCATCTATCCTACTCACTTTATCGACCGGATTATTGACAAATGTGGCGGGTGTGAAATATTTTCGTTCATGAATGGATTCTCTGGTTACAATCATATCAATATCCTCCCAGAGGATTATGCTTTCAATGACATTAAGCACATTTTTCAACCTTATCTAGATGATTTACCTACACATTCACGAAAATGGATTGATCGCTCGACACATTTGAGAGCTATATTTTTATGCTTCTGAAACTACAAGATATGCCTCAATCCACAAAAATGTGTTTTTGTGTTGGTTATGGTCGTTTTCTTATATTCGTCGTTTCAAAATATGGAATTCGAATAAACCCTCTGAAGGTCTAGGCCATACTTGATTTGCTTGTGCCATCAAATTTACTTCAGTTACAGAAACTTCAAGGAAAGGCTAACTTCCTAAGGAGGTGCATACCCAACTATGCCAAAATGCCCAAAGGATTTACTCGTCTCTTGAAAAAGGGGGTTCTCTTCAATTGGGATAAGGTTGCACAAGCTTCTTTTGATGCTCTTAAAGATACCCTGATCCAAGCATCATTAATGTATCCCCCAAATTATCAGAGTGATTATTTCGTATATATCGTCGCGGCTAATATGACCATTGCTATGGTTTTGGTCCAAGAATAATATGGGATAGAACATCCAATATATTATTTGAGTCGTAATCTCAATGATACGGAAGTTAAGTATTCATACGTCGAAAATATCGCCTTGGCGGAGTTCAAGTTGTCCAAATATTTCGCTACTATATCCTGCTCTGGAAGACCGTTGTCATTTCATATTGCAACCCTATGACATACATTTTGTCATGTCAATTGCTGGGGGAGAATATTCGAAATGGATCGTCATTTTGTAGGAGTTTGATTTGGAATTCATCAAATCGAAGTCAAAGAAGTCTTTAGTTTTGGCTGAGCTGAGTTTGCGACCTTCCCTCTGATAGTACTGAAGCTACATCAGCACCATCAATTCCAGATGATTCTCTGTTTCTGATTGGGTCATCTGACCCTTGGTATCAGGATTTTATCATTTATCTCCAAACCCAAACTTTCCATTCGGACACCTCTCGCTCTCAACAGCGACGTATTTGATACCAAGCCAAATATTATCTGATCGTCGGTGATACACTTTATCATCGTGGTGTCGACACGATTTTAAGGAGGTGCCTCACTCATGAGGAGGCAGAGAAAGTTTTAAATGATTTTAATGTTGGTTCTTGTGGTGGAAACTTGTCTGGATATGCTACCGCAGAGAAGATTCTCTACACCGGTTACTTTTGGCCAACAATATTTCGCGACTGTATCCTAGCAGTTAGAAGTTGTCATGCATGCCAGATATTTGATCGTAAAATCTGCATTCCGCAATCACCAATGCATCCTATTATCATTGTGGGACCATTTTCAAAATGGAGCATTGACTTCATGACCTGCAACCCTCGTTCAACTGGGGGGCATGGTTATATTATTGTCGTAGCCGACCACTTTTGCAAGTGGGTTGAAGCGATGCCTACATTTAATAACACAGGACAAACAACTGCATTTTTCTTTTTCAATCATGTCATCTCACGATTTGGTGTACCACAAGCTGTAGTTATAGATCATGGTAAGCATTTTCGCAATCACATAATGAATGCATTCACTGCCAAATTAGGACTATTGCATGATAGTTCTACCCCTTATTATCCACAATACAATGGACAAGTTGAAGCCATTAACAATATTATTAAATGAATGATAGGGGTTCACAAACGAAATTGGCATTTAATCATGTACTCGACTTTTTGGGCATATTGAACCTCAGTGAGAAATGCGATCGGATTTACTCCCTTTCAATTGGTTTATGGTTTGGAAGCTATCCAATGTGAAATATCATCATTAAAAATCACTATTGACCTGCTACCTAACACCTTTGATGAAGAATCACGTCTTTTTAACCTCATCCATCTAGATGAAACATGTTGTGAAGCTACATTGGACAAATAAGTGCATAAGAGACGAAACAAGGTGCAATATGACCAACATGTCAAGCCTCGCATTTTCTTAGAGGGAGACATGGTCTTTCTTTATGATCAGGAAGTTGATTTAATAGGAACAGGAAAATTTGAGCCATTATGGCATGGCCCCTACATTGTCAAAAGAGTTATGGCTAAGGGTGCCTACGAGTTAATTTATTATGATGGAATTCCATTGGTGCAACCTCGAAATGGGTTGTATCGTAAACATTATTGGGCTTAATTTAGCGTAGTAATCTTTTGTACCATATTTTTTATATACTTTTGATTTGCATTTACTATATTAGTTTGTTTTTCCATAGTTTTCTTGAAGTTAGTAATCCGCTTTTCATTTCATCACATATGGCTGAACCTTTGGAACCATTCGTTGGGTATGCCGATGGTGCTAGTAATAGTATGCAGAATCTATCCACTACAGCATGGGCCATTTTCGCTCCAGGTGGCGAGTTAGTGAGTTTTCAAGGGATTTGTATTGGTCGATCAACAAACAACATCGCTAAGTATAATGCATTTATAGAACTTCTCTCTGATGCCATTTCATTTGGTATTAACCGTATCATCATTCGGTTAAATTCACAACTCGTCGTACTGCAACTTACTAGCATCTATACTGTCCGAAATCCAACACTTCATTGTATGTTACTTAGAGTTCGACTTTTGAACGACATTTTGATTACATTCAATATCAACACATTTACAGAAACTCGAACACATTAATTTATTCCTTAGCGAATTATGCTTAAAACAGACATTTGTAACACATGTAAAGACATATTTTCAATTCACATCACATAATTGAATAGGATTACGCATTAAACATAGGAAAACACTAAAAACAAATAAATAGATAGTTTAGCTTTTTACAAAATTTGTGCCTACGACACATTGGTCATCTAACCTCAAAATGTATATAAAATGTAAAAGTAGACTAGTGATGCTCACGGTAACAAGAAACAGATCTAGTTATTCTACGCAATAATTGCATCAAACAGTTAGGAACGCCAATAATATGGCGCTACAGTCTCATAGGTAAATCTTCAATTCGACAATCCAGAATCCCAAGATTCAATTCATCCACATGATGTTGTAGCTCCGCGAGGGTCTTCGTTGCTTGAGGGGTCCTGACCCAGGTTCGAAGGTTAAGGTTTGCCAAAAAACCCCTATACTACTGGCCCTTTTGGCAGTGACCTGCTTGCATAGGCCAAAGTCTCACCGGAAGCAGTATGGGAGGGTGCTGGAACCAGGTTTCCGCACCCTGGGAGAGAGTAGGTAAGTCAAGTCAGTCTGCAGCCATCAGATTTACAGCAAGAGGTTGTTCACAGGAGTTTCAATAAATAACCATAATACAAGTTATCATATATAAACAACAGGCTTGCATCCACCTGCGTTCTATTAGTTATAATCACAGAATAGAATATTTGCAGCGGATTAACAGATCGCGAATACATTTACCATAACATAGACAATTCGTAGCTTACTAATAGATACATCAGCATACAACTCAAGTCCGCATCAAACATAACATGACAGATCCAGATAACATTAGATATCCACAATACTTCCGACATCTATATCATTACCAAAAAATCCTCTTACATTCCCTAAATTACCACCTACGCACACAGGCAGCAGGGTCTGCACACAGCAGGACAGAGGATCTTCGCGCACACAGCCAGCAGGAGTCCTAACCCAAAAAACCCTACCACAACTCTAATAGTTTGTACTTCACATCAATCTTTATTCATTCCTACCTATGACTCAAAAAAGGTTCATCTATTTATAGAGATTTAGCTTACACATCCAATGGTCTGCGGACTCTTGGTCTACCCTTTACCCATTTACAATGCGTTAGGGGCTTTGACCCACCCCAAAACCCCTATGTTAGACTAAACAATACAAAATTATATAAAAATGGACAAAATTCATAGCCTTTGCGAGACCCTGCTCCAACAGTCCCCCAACACAATCTTGTGACTCGTCCCCAGTCACTGTGCCAGTGGGGCTTCAACCTGCGCTTGTAATACTCTGATCACCTCAGCTAATGGAGGTTGGATGACCTCGCTTTGGACAGTTACATTTTGTGCAATGTCGACCAACTTCTCGGATAGCGGTCCTTCCATCGCGGCAGTGACACTTTCCAAATTTTGGTTTAGCTGCATGATAGCAACATCCACATCCTGTGAAAGTTTGAGAGCTTCATCAGCCTACGGATTCAATCGATCGCCAAGGATCTTCTTCTTTTGCCGAAGGTCATCAATATCCACTTGGAGCACTTGGCTGGTGTGTAGTCGTTGCAAGCGCTAAGCAGGTACCAAAGTGGACAAGGTGGCTTCGATTGTCTCGAACTCTTCATCTTTTTGTTGCAGGTCCTGGTTTATCCCTTGCAATATTGGATCACGTTGGACCTTAGTCTATAGCTGCATGGTGGTCTCTAGTAGCCGGGTTTCCTGTGCGATCTACCCTGTGATGATATTCGTAGCTGCAGTGACCAGCACAGTTCGTTGGGCTCGGACCTCCGGAGATGTTTCAAGCTGTAACTTAGCATGCAGATCTGCGATCCACTGCTCCATGCGTGTCTTAACAATCTGAACTTCATCCCGGGAGGCCTTGAGTGCCATGACCAGTGTTTCTACTTTTCCCTGAGGGGTGGTTGATGTCGGGATCTCTGCGGGAACATCTGCGCAAAGTCGATGAATCGTGTCTTTGAGTTCTGTGTGCTTTGCAATGGCGAGGCACACCTCAGCATTCTTTTCAAGGTTGGCTTGTTCAACTATGCCGAGTTGTTGGAGCACTTGTTGGTCTCGATAGTGGATTTCCTAAAATACAGCAGTGTGGAGACTCTGCAAGGCCTCATGGGGGAGCCGAGCTAAGTTCAGCTGGACTACTTTACTGGCCTGGATTTGAAGTCCCAGGTCAGGTGGAATGAGCACCAGAGCTGCGCTAGGGAGAGAAATGAGGCGGCTGTCATCTGTAACTAGTGCTGAGCTACTAACGATGGAGGGTGGGCATACCGGGGTTGCACTAATTTGCAATGTGTCTGTCTTTAATTGTAGCACTCACAGCTCAGCTTGAATTGTGTCGACCACGGCCCACTGTTTTTCTTCTATGGTGGACCATCTGTCTTCTGCGGCCAGAGTGATTGCATTAGCGATTTTTTCCAGGTCTCCATCGGTCAATGTGATTGTTTCGTCTTGTTCGGCTCACTGAGATCGCTACTTTTTGCGGGGCGTTCTGACTGGCTTGCTTGTCCGCTTCGTGCCGTGGGGGGAGATAGGTCCACCTGTATTGAGACCTTCCGTACGCAAATTGGTCTATGAGTCTGTCTGGGTCTCTGCCTCGACGTCCTTCTGCGCATCCTTTTGGGTGGCCGCACAGGTGTCTTTTATGGTACTCTTGGGCGTACCTCTGATATCCGGGATGACGACAGGGGGTTTGACTTGGGATGTGCTGGTGCTTCCAATGCCCTTAGTGCCAATTTTGAAGCCAATTTTCCAGTTAGTGGGCCAGAGCACAATGACGTTGTTGATTTCTTCGTCCATCACCATGTAAGGAAGCGAAGTCTAGGCTTTCTCTTTGTGCTCTCTGATCTGAACATTGTGCAGAGTGACCTGAAATGTGGCAATGCCCTTGTATCTATCGTACATGGTAGGGGAAAATCGTGGTCAGGAGTTAATAGCTGCGGCCATGCTACTTTGAAAGAGGACCCAGAACACCTGGTTGTCCTTGAGCCATTGCGAATCTATGGAATCCCATAAGTGTGCATAGCGAGCCCCTTCACATATTTCTAGGGTAATCTTAGGGACGACAGACTCTGCAGGATCTTCATAGGCAACCAATTCTATAAGCAACAACAACCAAGAGTAATAAAAGGCACGACCCTGTTTCTGGGACTCACGAACGTTGGTTAGAAACTCATCGCACAAATATTGTGCCCAGTTAAAACATACCCCTTTTGCACATCGGCCAGCTAACCAAATGACATAGGCTGGAACGGAGGTGACCTCACACTTCCTCATCATTTTACATGCTAACAACAAGGTGCACAACTGCATACCTTGGTCACTGATGGTCTTGATGATAAATCCTTAAGTATTACAGTCCACATGATATTTTTGGCACACGAACTCAGCAATCTCCCCCTCATATTTCTTACCAATGCGCTCCAGGGGGTTCAGGCCGCTCATGGGGAGACCAGTAATCCAATGCACAAGAGCAGCATCAATGGGGATCCTTTCCTGAATCCACAGGCATTCGTCATGAATTAGTGCGAGCAATTGTCGTGCGAGCCGTTCTGTTACATTGTAGTTTCCAAAGTGGGGCATCCTAAGCAGATTTAAGAGCCCGAATCCCGCCAAACCACGTACTAAGAATTTGGGGAAAACTTTGATCCCATCGGCACCATGAACTGTATCAAGGTATCATTCGGGTGTGAGCTCAGGGAAGGCCTCAAAGTTGGCCAAATCATGATCGTCAAACTTAACTTCATGAAGGCAACCAAAAGGTTCACCTATGATGGGGACCTCCCCCGGGGTTAGCGGCATCTGCAGGTAGGTGATCAAGCCATTGAGGTTCTTTGGCGTGCGCATCGATGCCCTGCATGGTCGCATGAAGGGGGGCAACCAGTTGATCATCTCGACAGGTTGGGCCTCCTCCTGAGCAGCCCTCGGGGATTTTACATTTCGCGGGGAGATACGGGGCTTTCCTATGGCCCATTTCGTAAGCTTCGGGGGCTTTCCTGAGCCCTGAGCTTTTTCTTTTCCTTTCCTGGTGGTAGGGCTGGGTGTGGAGAGCATTTCTTCGACTTCAAATTCAACCTCCACCACTTCCTCACTATCTTGGTCTATAGAGGTTACTGGCTCCGAGAGTTCAGCAGGGTTCGTGGCCGTCATTCTGGTGTGAAATATGAACTCAAGGTTGCTACTGTTAGAGGGGGCAAGCTATCAGACACGAACGAGATGCTAGCGGCACATAATTTCTTACAGCACAACTTCGTCCAAGACAACCAGGCTAAGTACAAGCTATTTGAGCAATATGAAACCTATGTTTGATCTATCTCACATATTTTATAGCCTTGGGTACCACCCAACTGTAGGGTAGACTTTGCGCGGGACTTACCGTCAAGTAAACGGTAAAAAATATCCCAAAATCTCCGCATTAAATACTGGCTGCCTGCTCCATCCAACGGTAATTTGTTGTTTTTACCTGATTTGACTGTTTCAACGGCTATTTTTCACACCCGGGGTGCGCTCAGCGTACCCCTGCACTCCGAGTAATCCTCCTGCATTCCCGGTGCACCGGCTTCACTCTGATGGGATTCCTTCCAGCTAAAATTCTATGTTACCATAGCCCAGCCTTCAAGACCTCTTGCGCCATCGTCTTACCTGCATAGTGACCCCCTATTATATCTTCGTATTTTACATACTTCAGGCCATCATTGCGCAGTACTTCATGAGATGCGATGCTGATAAATTCCACTGCTCGATGCACCAACTCCTTCTTTTGTCGTACCAAATTTTCGGTAGGTACTATACCTGTGGTCAAGAATGGAGAGATCTCGGTAAAATGCGCATGCATAACCCTACTGGCGAACAATTGCGTTTCAGGCAATCCTTCCTTGCCCGTCTCAATTCGGGACAAGGGATCCTACTTTGTACTCAACTTTCCTGGCTTTATGATGATTTCAACATCATATTCCTGAAGCAGTAGCCACCTGCAGACATCCCCCCCCCCAACACAGTCATATTCCTTAGGCGTTTTAAAACCCAATGATCTGTAATCATCTGATAGTGGCATCCTAACAGAGGGCGTTGATACTTCTGTAGCTCGTAGGTCAAGGCCAACCCTTCCCTCTCCGTGGCGGCATAATTATGTTTCGCACCTGTTGTACGGTACAACAACCCCCCATTTTTAACTTGTTCACATCAAATAATGGGGACCCTTTCTATAAATTTTTTATCTAAAACACCTTTTATGATTTTATTAAGTCAATTATCTTAGGATTTTGTTAATTTTTCATTTTCTTTAGATTCTTGTTTTGATTGCTTGGTTGAAATCGTTTTTTTTATAAGCTTCCTGTTGACGCTTGTTTCGTCTCATTTGGTCAATCGGTTTGTAAATAGCACTCCTTTGAAGTCTAATCAATTATGTCACCTGGGTTAAAAAAATTGCGGATTTTAATAATGCATTTAGTTTAAATATTAACCCCTAGATTAATTATTACTAACAATTTTTATTTTTATACAGCCAAGCATCGGGATTTCAGTCATTTATTCCAATTTTTCCAATTTTTAAATAAATTTCTAATCTCGAAAAAAAATCCAAAATGTCAAAATGGTTGTTTTAGGTAAATCATCATTTTAGATAAATTCGTAGTCTAATTTAACATCTCTAAAATAAGATCAAAAAACAAAAAAATTAATTTTTAACATAAAATTTTGAATTAATTAAATTAATTATTATATTAAATATAATTAATTTAATTTAATTAAAATTTTATATTAAAAACAAATATATAAAAAACAAAAATTTAAATTAAATTTTTGCATAAAACACATCGCATCGGAAATATTCATGCGAACATCCTTTTAAAAACCCCGATGCAATGATTTTTCCCGATGCGATTGAGTTCATTACCTCCGATCCGATTAAGCTTGTCAGCCCCGATGCGATTGAGCTTATTACCTCCGATCCGATTAAGCTTGTCAGCCCCGATTGAGCTCATTACTTCCGATCCGATTGAGTCACATTGAACTTATGCGATGCGATTGAGTTCATTACCTCCGATCCGATTAAGCTTGTCAGCCCCGATTGAGCTCATTACTTCTGATCCGATTGAGTCAATGTTCAAAACTTCCGATCCGATTGAGTCACGAGGAGCAACTGAATTTCCAGAATTATATCAGATTTGACTTACCAACTTTGGAAGCTCATAAATTGAGTTTTACTTGGCCAAATGAGGCCCATGACGGCTCATTGGAACGAGAAAATCAAGGAGAACATTTCTGAGGAGGTTTCAATAACAGATTTGATCATTTATTGGGTCAAAAATCAGGCAGAAAATCAAGCTCCGAATTTCTAAAAATAAAATCAATTTTCTGAGTTTTGTTTTCTTCATTTTCATTTGTCCAACCTCTTCTAATTGCAGATTCATGCATCAATAATATCCTTGATTAATTAAAATCATTATGAGTATCAATAAGAAGCTAAAATTTCATTTTTATTTATTTAAATAGAATTTAATTGGATTTGTTTTAATGATAGAAATAATATTTGGATTTTATTTTTGCTTCTTAAATGATTTTTTAATTTCTTTTTGCAGGAAAAACAGTAGAAGAGATATTGAGGAAAAAGATTTCAATCAATGAGAAGACTCCAGCAATTAAATATTGGAATTTTTGAGCAATTAAAGTTGGATTGGGCAGATTTTTCTTCAAACAAACTCTCTTCTAAAAATAGTTTTGGA